>BMAO01022810.1:0-243895 GCA_019973975.1 Trichonephila clavata
TTTACTCGGTATTGCTTCGTTCAGTTGCGTATTGCTATCACTCCAGGTTTGTGAGAATGCACATGCAGCCAATGTTCCAATGACTATGATCCATCCAGCAAATTTTCTTGAATCATGTATTTTCGCCACTCCTCGTGCGCGACTGTTGATAAATGTATGCCAGGTCAATTTGATATAAGCATGGTAAAACGATGATTCAGTCGGACAAATAGTATCATAAACCACAGTATAATGATGAGCATGTGTAGTTTTTTTCAAGTAAATAAAGCAAGTGGATATAACCTCAATCGTCAAAAGGACAAGCTAACCTAGAAATTCTGACCACGCAAGGTGGCAGAAGCTCCTTATTGAATCCACGCGAGGATGACCCTCATAAAGCGGATGTGCCTTAGTTCTGAAGCCCAGAAAATCAACCTCTCTTTGCTGAGAAAGTAGGTACGAACCTAGATAATCCACTCTTCTGGAAGAAATGGATATTGAAAACCCGTTTGTGGAGTGAACCCGTCTTGAAGGATCTCCTCGCAGATCAGTTAAACTGGAGGATCACTCCTGCCGATCACGTCAATGAGGATCCTCCTGCCGATCACGTCAAATTGGGATCTCCTGCCGATCACGTGATGAGGATCTCCTGCGATCCTCTGAACTGGATCCTGTGGCATTGGATCCTGTGGCATTGGCAGGACGACGCTGTCATGTAGATAATTATGAGGAACCAGAAATGACGAAAGAATTTTATCCCAATAAAACCTATGCTCGTAAATGCTGAACGTTACAAGCACGCTGTCAACCACGTTGAGACCAGATATACAATCCTTTCAAGGCAGTATGCTCACCTATCTTATCGAAGAAGCTGGGTGAATCATAAGGTCCAATTTGTTCCTAGAAATGCCAATGGATCTTTCAATTTCATAAAAGATCATGATGGCATGATTCTTTACCCTTTAATTTGACCGTCAATTTCCCATTTTCCCACAGAATCAGAAAGGGGAGTATATGTATTTTCGAATAAATAATGTGGATCATTACCCTCGGAATGCCAACTGGAACCCCATTTATGTCAAGAATAAGGAGGAGAAATTCCCTTTAATGAGCAGAATGTACCCTTTATGCCAAGGATGCCAGTGGAAGGAATGTTACCCCAAAGATGCCTATGGGATGAATATTAATTTGGAATGTATGGACCCATGTTCCTGCCACATAATGGAAGCGTATTATGCCAAAAATCATTTGGGTGAATAATGTCCCCGAAACGTCTCCTGCAAAAGATTAGACAAGATTATGTCCCCAACTATCCGAAGGATTCATCGGGGAATGAATCCTATCTCAAAAAGAAGGGAGATGAATATTATTTTACTCAGAAAACCGTTTTGCTGTCAAGGAGGTAGACCTTATGCCAAAGACAAATATCAAAATGAATTTTATCCGTAATTAATAACCGAGAGAGCTATTCTACTTTTCTCCAAAATTACGCAAAACGGCAGGAAGGAAATATACCCACGATGCTGAAGGAAACGAAGTCATCCTCCCAAACTAGGTAATTGGTTGAACTACGCAAAGATGAAGACGGTAATGCTTATTACCCCACAGATAAAACCGGCGAGGAGATAGTGGGGTGATTACATTTATGACGAGGATGGAAGCTTCAAGCTACCCTTTGAATCGAGAGGAATGCCCAAATATGAAAAGGATGACACCACCCACGACGAGGTGTATGTGATCAAAATGGATTTATCCACACTGGGGAGTGGATAAAACGGCAATCAAAGATTACAAAGAAAATGGGGATGAATATTATCCAATAAATGGAGAATTCATCTACGACCCTTCTGGTTCACCTCAATATGCATCTAAAGAGAGGGAAACATCATATTTCCTTGGATGTCGAAAGAATGAAAGTTATTTAATGGATGATGGGATCTGATGTATCTATATGGGTGACGTGTTACTCGATCGATACGCCAAAACACGAAGCGGGAGGAAATTTATCCTGTAAATAACATCAGATTGCTAGAAGGTATAAAGAAGTCCTATTGAATGAAAAGTATGCGACAACACATTTGCAAAGTCAAATATCCATTGATGAATATGGAATGAATATACATTGACATACCTATTCAGATAGCAGGAAGGAAAAGGACTACTTTCGTGGATATCCCATTACATGACAATGTGGGATTTCCTGAAGTGGAGGAAAAGATCATTTGACCAATTGTTACCAAGTGCAAGCTACAACATTATAGGTAAATTATACCGAGGGTAAACATTATCGAGATTATGTGACCAATGTAAAATCTACACGTCTGTCTCGTGCTGCTAGACAAAGTACAACATTTTCCTTACGTACTAGGTGCCAGCAATCCTCCTTTGAATAACTTTTAAATCCTCCTCGTTCCTCCCAACAAACCATTACCCAGTTTCCCAACCCCTCAACTGGTCTTTGATAGGAATGGTTTTGATAGGTTTCATCATTTGTGTACCAATTTTCTTGAAAGCGACAAGTAAACATGTCGACCAGTCCTCTGAATGGTTATGGGTATTTGAGACGCTTCTCCAATAAAGATTAGACAAGATGTCACACACTTATATCTCAAGGATCGTCGAAATGAATTGTATCTCACAAATAATGAGGAGATGAATATTTGACCGGAAGAACGAAAGTTTGCCATCATGAGGGTAAACGTTATTATGCCAAAGACAAGATAAAATGAAATTTATCCTATAGTGAATAAAGGCACAAACTATTCTTTCCTTATGCAAAATGCTTTAGGAAATGACACTATCCCACGGATGCCCATGAAACGAATTTCCTATCCGAACAAGGCACGGGGTTTTATGTATGCAACAGATAAAGATGGTAATGCTTTTACCCTAGATAACACTGGAAAGGATAACGTATGGTAAATACATTTATAAAAAGATGGGTTCATCCACTCTTTAAATCGAGAGGGATCCTAGATCAAACGGATGACCGACGAATGACGAGGTGATGTGATCAAATGATGGATCCAGTTCATTGGGTAGATCAAAATGGCAATCAAAGATATGCTAAAAGAAAATGGATGAATATTATCCAATGAATGGAGAATTTGCCCGCGAGAATGGTACACCTCAATATGCTCGCACAAGTGATGGGAAGTAATATTTCCTGACGCCAAAGGAAACGAAAGTTATTTAAAGGACAATGGGAATCGCATGTGATACATGTAGATAATGTGTTACTGATCGATACATCAAAACAAAACGGGAGGAAATGTATCCTATTCAAATGATGAAACCTACACATTTAAAGAGGTCATATTGGATGAAGAAGTATGCTAAAACTGGTAAGCAAGCCAAATATCCTTTGGACGAATATGGGAATGAATACACTTTGAAAATACCGCTGACGAGAGGAAGAAAGACTACTTTCCTTTAGGATATCCCATTACAAAACGATAATTTCATATTATTCCTAAGTCAATGGGAAAAATTATTTCTGAAATTGTTTAATGTACAAGTTACCAACATTACAGGTATATTATATCGGGAGCAAAATTATCGAGATTATGGCCAATCTAAATCTACACGTTTGTCTCGTGCTGCTGATAAAGGATATATGGTCGTGGCTATAAACAATGTTGTACAGGGAGGAATGCAAAACTCTGAAAACATTCGAATTTCCTATTCACTACGCTGGTCGTTGATTGAATTGTCATTTTAATCTTGTTGGTTTGTATATTGCCTGTATAAATTCTCTTAACAACAATAAAAATTTTTACAATACTACTTTAATCACATGTATAAGACTATGGCAGTGCATTCAATGTCGTTTCACGTATTGAAAATATTTTGGCTGCAGATGATCAGGATCAAGTCATGGACTGTTTGAGCAATTGAAAACAGATTGCCAAAATTTCTTGATTTGGCTGCTCTTCCTTCCATTATCTTCCTATCGCCTATCACAATTTTCAGAGTTTTATTGGTTACCTGTTTATGATTGCCTACTTGATTGCATTGTTTTAGTCATTCATTACTGGCTAGATTTAATCGTTTCTCTATCCGAGCATTTGAATTATGCATGAATACGAATTTCGGTGTTGTTCAAGATACACGCGTTCCATTTACAAGACATTTTCCTGAGTGTACTGTCAAGTACAACCTGTATGGTATGTTAAACCCATTTTAGATACAAAACAAACGTTTGGAAACAAACACATTGTCTCACTGAAGCTGTATTTATGATGGTTATGGTTTAAATGGGTCCATTCGAAACGCCTCATATCTCATGGAGCTCTTGACACAAAAATTTTGGATGCGGCAGGAAATTTTCAATGTCCTTTTCGAAATGAAACCAGGCATGTCTGGACACTGGATAATCAGGCTCAAGTATACGTTTGCTCATCCAGACGAACGTATCGTCTCGTTTTGAATGGAATATGGAGTATTTTCTAAACCAGTTAAAATTTGATGCAGGTCCTTACAGAAAATTTGGGCAAATATGGCAAGTGTATGAGTATTTCGTCTTTCCTCTCCTACCTATCGCATCAATGAAACATTTTCCTGTAAACCTGTCACCTGTGTGTTCTCAAGGTTTAAAGGGAGTGTTCTGTAAATTGATGTGCTTATTAGTGTAGTTTTCAGAGTACATTAAAGAAAATGGAAGGAGGTATTCACAAAATTCACAAGGAATTTCCTTGGGAGATGGAATTGTTTTCAGCCGAAAACTATCCAATGGTACGTGAGTATTACTGACGTGTATCAGTCAGAGGTTTCCAACCGCTCAATGGAATCGAAATTGTTTTGATGAATTTTACAACACCTCTCCTACAGAAGGATATGAAACGCAAAATACTGTCAAAGAGTCGAAGATCTTCCGATGATTCGGTATGAAACGGATGGTTACATTATTCACAATACCAGACAGATAAAATTGTTAAAGTGAAACATACTATTCGCTAGATGTAGTATACATGGATGGTTTTTGTTACCTGGCAAGGAAAACCTGGTTTATACGGCGTTTCAAAGCATTGGAAAGGGATTGCAAACGGACATATTGGAAGTGTCGGTGAAGAATGGCAACGTTTACGGGAACGAAGGACGATTCAGTGGCAATACATGAATGGAAAAACAATCTTGCAAGTCCAACAATTCATGAAATTGTCAAGGTAATAAAAACTACAAAGAGAAAATGCAAGTCCAAAGCTACATAAACATTAAAAAAAAAATTATTTTTTTTAAGACTTGAAGGTTTATAAGCAGGACAACTGCTTGACTAGGCAACACACATTTTCAGTTTTCTTAACTGGATACAAGTAATCAAGTAAACTTACTATGATGGATGCGTATTCAACTCTTGTAGATCAGATTTTGAAAACACCCTCTTGGCCAATAAGGTACAGACATGGTCCGTGAATCGGATCATACTTCTCTCAATTTAGTGGCTTTGGATTGGAAGTCACAGCTTGCAAATTATGACTCATTTCAGCAGTTTTCAAAAGGAGCTAGAAATATGTTTTCAGCGAGCGTACGAGTTTCAAACAGCCAATTTAGGGTGCAAATCTGAAAATGCAGAAACGTCCTTAAAAGTTATTTTAGCTGGAGTGTTCTAATGTGTATCGCCTTATACGAAATCGGAAACAAACTCCCCTCTTCCATTTATATATTCATGATTCTCCTGCGATGTAATATGCTAACGAAAGCATGACGGAGTGATGTGGATCTCAATAAGGCTCGTTTGTCCGATACTGTCAAAGTCAATTTTGGCACGTGCAGCCTGTACTGTCACCACTGTAGTAATGCCATGGAAAGTATGGCTTCCCAAGGCGTCAAACTGATGTTTGATTGCAGCCAGCCTTGTATTGCAGATATACATGTCTTTAATGGGGAGACGTTGGTCAATCGGTTTGGAGCTCAGATTAAATCCTATTTTCCCGATTCATTTATTGCGCTTATGGAAATTTGAATTGAATGTGCGGTATTTTTTATGCCGTCAAAGATGCTTCATGGATATGGTGCGAGTCGGAGGCCGAATCTTGAAAATGGTGGCTTTTCCCGAGTCTAATTTGAAACAAACCAAGGTATGTTTGGGAGATTTGAATTTGTTGGCACAAGTGGAACCCAATCAAGATCAATACTTTGTGCCCCCAGAGTTTAATGGATCAACGGAAAAACGTGGTCTTGAAGAAGATGATACTGAGGAGACTGTAGTGGATTGTATACCCACCAAGCACCAAAAAACTTGGGACCCTTCAGTTGTATATGATGTAGAACAAAGTACAGTAGAGTTTGCTTAAGAAAATCACAAAACTCTTGTGAATGCTTAAAAAAAAATTTTTTTTTTTTAGATACAACTGGTTGTAAATGCTTTATTGATGGCATTATTAGTTGATAGTCTCTGTGCAGCAAGTCTTGGATTTGAATTAATGACTTCTTTTGGATGAGCTATAACTAGTTCATCATAATATCCATAATCATTTGTTTTCACTTGTCCCTTGTAGCCCCATGCACAACAATAACATCTGGGTCACTAATATCGACACGGCTACCAGCCCACGTCCTTAAAAATACTGCATTATACATCAAACGAGGTAGCTCTATGGTTTGATCGTCCAAATCAGTTACCAAATGGCTAGAATATTCGAATCGACTCATCATGTATTTATAACTGGCAGATAAACCCAATTTAGTGATGGATGTTTCCATTTCATCCACAGGTAGGATAATGTTATTAATTCGATTCTCAATGGAGAGTTTTTCAATAAACGTTTCAGAAATGGCCATTTTGGATCGGATATAAGCAATGACTTTAGGATCATTTTCACACTCTTTTGTGGGATTATTGTTAATGTTATCACTTGGCTCGGATAAATTGCGAATCAGTTCATATACGAGCCGATCACTTTTGGAAAATCGGCCATCCCGTAGAACACGTTTCATAAACTCATCGGTTCGTGGATTAATTTTGTACTTTAAATCCGCTTCTGTTCGGGCCACTTGCTGAGGTCGATAAATTTTGTCATACATTTTTTGTACAGGAAGAATGATATCATACTTTTTGAAATACATGCCTGACACAGGTTTCAGGGTCCATCCAAGAAAAACAATTTCCATGGGTGTTTTCTACAAAGGAAAAAAACACTTCCAAACCAAATATTGATTCAAGTGTTTTTCACAAATAAGATTCGTCAAATGATTGTTTCTTTTCCCACTGCAATCTCCTTTACCGGTGTTATAAATACAAACGGTCGACTCCATATTATGACACTTGTTTTCTCGAATTACGAAACAAGCTATGGTGGCCTGGAAAAATGGGTTGTGAAACGTCCACCTGTGACTGGAAAATTTAAAGCTTTCAAAAAAACAGCGAAAAATGTCAAACATTTGCAAGCCCTCGTCAAAAAGAATAAGGCATTGCAAGGAGTCATTAAAACAATTTTCAGTAAAAAAGGGTGTCAAAGTCACTGCTTTGGCAACAGTGGTAGGAGTAGGGATATCTTATATTGATAATTATATTCAATCCAATTCAGGTTGTTTCTTTACATAGCGGTTCGTCCGTGTGTAAAGTGAAATCATTGAGTTGTTGCCAACCCGAAGCAGTGGATAAGGTACCCTACTGTCCCGACCAGCAGACATTGGGAAATCCCTGCAATGGATATAATGAAGATGTGGAAAAAACATGCTGTCGGTTGTGTGATTGTCAATATAACAATTGTCTACCTCATCAAAAATGGAATGCCAACGACGACGATTGCCGAAGCCTTGTCATATTATGCTCAAGAAATGACTTTTCTGTGTGGTCGGGATTCATGTTTCTCGTACCCTGGTTAATGTGGGTTGTGGGAACCGGAATAGCGTTACTAGTCGTATGGATTGCATGGAATGTATACAAGAAAACAGACTAAAATGATAAAGTATTTACAAAAGTTGTGGCTTCCCAACGATGAGTTGATTGCTCACATACGCAGGAATCACCACTTGGATCGAGTCTCTTTCCTCGTTACACGACACCCAAACCATTTGAAAGACGTATAACCTTGGACATTGTGCAAAATAAGTATGTGGTGGCAGCGGCCAAGGAATATATGAGCATTTGTTGAAAATAAGGAAGATATGGTTATCTGTACCATCTGATGAAACAAAATCTATACATTCAATTTGATGTGAAATTTAACGGAGAATTGGCTATTGAATGTGCTCGATATGATCAAGTGGTAGAGGCGATCGATGAGCTGGCACGAGAATGGGCATGTAAAAACAGTTTAATGTATGAAGTGACTAGACTAGAATTGTTGTATTTTTTCATCTTGTTGATGAATCCGGAAATAAATTGGGCGACTGTGGATTTCCTTTTGCAGGGAACAAAAGGTCACGCTCATTTGATTGCAGCTCGAGCTAAACAACTGTCTGAAAATTATCAAACAACAAAAGTTTAATTAAAAAAAAAAAAAAATTTTTTTTTTCAACTTATGGAGCAGCTACCTTCAGAATGCTTAGATTCAATGGAATTTCCCAGCCGTAAGTTATTCACCACTTCTGCCTCTTCTGGACCCATGCTTAATGTAATGTTATTGTCACTCAACATGATTCGATTTCCTTTTTGTTTTCGTTTGGCTTTCGAGTCAATTTTTGTTTCAAAACAAATCTTGTGTCTCGCCAGTGTTAGAGCCATTTGTATCATGGACACATCCACAAGGTCCATTTTCATGGACCCAGCATGATTTTCAAAAAAATTCAACCACTGTTGGACTAATTTAGGTAAATGCCTCTGAGTTGGATATTCAGACTGGTTTTGTGCTGCCGTTAAACACCATGCATTCAAAGAAACTCCTTTCATTTGAACTCTATGTAAAGAGTATTGGGTATTATATTGAAAGGTTTCCAACACTGAGCACTCCTTCAATACGGAAGGATTTGCTGGTGTCAACACACTTTGTACATTTCGGTTGGAATCATAGGTTGGACGACTTTCCAACACGGGAAAACTAAAACAAAAAAAGCTGTTTTGGTACATGAAACCTATCACCACTCCATCTACACTCACTTTTTCCATTTCCAAAGTCAACACTGGGGAAACATACTGTATGGGAGTCCAATGGGTACTGGGTACTTCATTATACAAAGTGTACACGTCGTAAGGATAACGCACGTACAAGACGCGTGTAGGTAGCTGTCCATTCACTGCCAAGGCTACAAACCTTTTGTCGTCTTTGGCATTGGGACGAGTTCCATCAAACATTAACCGAAAAGGCCATTCAATAATTAAACCCACATTTTGTAATACTGTTTCAGATTCTTGGCCTTCGTGAGCCAGCAAATAACTTCTGTAATAGGAAGCGAGAATATCTTGGATTAAACAGCAAGGATGACGCATGGAAAGACGTTTTTGAATCACTCCAGCGGAAATGGCTCGTTCGTCGGGCAAATAAGGAAATCCTATCGGTTGAAAAGGTATCATTTTAGGAAGTGCAATAGTTTCTTGGGTGAGAAATGGAAGAGTCATGACATCTCGACGCGTTTTCCATTCAGAAGCCACCGATAGAACCTGTTGCATAGGTTCATTACTCAGAAGACAAATGCGGTACTGGGAACCATTTTGAGAGGGTTCAAAATAACATCCCCCAGGAGAAGGTAAATCATTTTTATCCAAATACAAAACGCAATTTTTGTACATGAAAATGTAATCATTGGCCGCTCGAGCCATGCCTTGCAAATAGGCAGCCACTAGGGAAGGATCACTCACAAAATAGGGAGTAGCGTACAGTTGAAACGTGGCAGCATCTTCCAAAGAAGGCATTATAATTTTGGAATTGCCCAAAACGGCAGTCCACGAATCATGTTCACAAGCTACAGTAAGAGGGTCTTCTGTTTTGAAAAACACTTTGAGAGCTTCAGCAAAAGTATGTTTGGCATCTGTGGTTAAGCGATCAAACCGATAGAGATGTAAGAGGGACCAATTGGTAAAGGGTTCATCGGCAAAATCCAAAATGACTGTAAAGTCTTCTGTACGAAACGAGGTACAACCATGAAAGCGACTATAGAGACAGCTGTATCTAGGAAAATTCATTCTTTCTTTATTCAGATAAAAAAAAAAAAAAAAAAAAAAAAAAAAAAAAAAAAAAAAAAAAAAAATTTTTTTTTTTTTTTTTTTTTTTTTTTTTTTTCATAATACAAGCTTTGAGTGTCATTGTTTGCTTACACCATTCAATATCTGACCCGGATGGCTTATCACAAATGTTGCACGTCTTATGGAATCGTGGTAAAGACGGAATGCAAACGCATTATGGTCCTTCGCCGAAAGGTTCCCTATTGTATTCAAGATTTTTTTCATCGTTTACACAAAAAGAAAGAACCATGGCCCTCATCTCCCTCCCTATTTTTTGATGTACGGGTTCAATTTGAAAAGGAATGGATGCCCAAGATGAAAAAACATGAATTGGAGGATTACAAACGATATTTAAAAGGAGAATACTATGAAGATCTGTATGATTTTCCCCATGGGCAACTAAGAAGTAAACCAAAGGAGAAAGTCTCTACGACTGAACTTTTTTATGCTGCTTATAGGGAATTTCAAGAAGAAACTGGATTTCATTTCAAATTTACGAAAGAAGAGATTGAGGACTATCCTTTGGTAACTTTACAATATACGGGTTTGGATGGTTCTGTGTACAAGCAAAATTATTTTATTGTCAATAATGTAAGAGGGTTAAAAGACATGTGTATTTCAATTCGTTCAACAAATCATACACGGGGCAAGTTACCTCTTGGAATGATGATCGTTTGATTTACCAAAGCCTTCTGCTTCCAATTGAAGTAGCCTATAGAAAGTTTACCATTCAACAAAAAATGAGAAGTGACTTGAAACATTTGTTGTGTTCCAATTACTTGGAACGATTGTATGACTATACGTTATTGGACAAAGATGAAGAAAATAATCATGAAAATGCACTTTCTCTCATGAAACCTCGCTAACCAGTACAACAAACGAGGTAAGTGCTTCCAAACTATTAAAAAAAAAAAAAAAAAAAAAAAAAAAATTTTTTTTTTTTTTTTTTTTTTTTTTTTTTTTGAATGTATTAAAGACAAAAGATGTTGCAAGTACTGAATCTCAAGTAATGATGTTTGACTTGCAAAGAATACAAACTTTAGTGGCTGAACGATATTTTCGTTTACTTCATGGCTACCATCAACCAGATTTATTACAGCGTTTCATGCAGAGATGGATGGATCTACTTTCCATGTATTCATCCCAAACTAAATTTGTTTCATTTGATCCACCTACACCCATTTTGGACCGTTTAGTTCCTATGGCTGTTGGCGTATTGGTGGTTCCTTTTCCGAATACAATCATACCTCCAGGTTTGAAACGCATTAGTATTTTTCCTCTCTACCCTTTCCGAATACAATACACTTCTCACACCGAATGCAGTCGAGATGGTATGGAAATGTTGTACTTGTATCTCAAATTGACTGGTATTAAAACTATTGGATTTTTTAAAGTACCTCTCTCTACTCAACATCACACACTGATTCCTGAATTGCAACAATTATTTCCCAATTTACATATTTATGGTTCTTCTACTTTCAATAATTTTAGGACAGTATGCCATCGAGAAGCTAGAAAGTCATTGTCAGGTGGTTCAAAATTTTAATGACATTATTTAAATGAGTGGGGTAGGGTACAATGACTGCCGGTTCTTTCATCCAATCCAACAAGTAATTATAATGCAATATGTAATGTTCCCGTTGTGTATCCAAACGAATGGCTGGAATGTACGTGTCCAAGGAATTGGTTTGAACATATAAATACACCAATTGGTTGTCTACCAAGACGTACCAATCCGAAGGAAGAATGCGTACGACTCGATAATCCTTCCATGTCCAGATCATGGCGTAATGCTTATGAGCGGGACGTCCGGGGACGGGTTCCAGATTAAACAGGAGTAATAAAAGACAAAGTATGGTAAAAATCCAGTACATTTCGTTCATTTTATTCTTAATTTTAATTGTGACCCTAGTCAATCTTTTTTACAAACCCTGGCTGTATGATGTGAAATCTAAACTACCCAGCCTATTCACGGGTTCATGGGTATCTTCCATTTCTCGATCCACCTGCCCTTTGTATGGATTCAAATGTCCTACAGACGAGCCTTGTGATTGTAGCCAAATGTGTTCCAATGGGGATTTTGTTTCATTTCGAGTGTTATCAAAAGATGAAATTTTTTTAATGGATCAGCATTTAACTCCAGGAATGTATTGTCTTCCCCGAGGGATTGGAAATTGCAATCAAAAAACATCGTATCATGTATTTTCCTTGACGGGGTGGAAATGTATTCCCCGGCACCAAACCTTGTACCAGGAACAAACATTGGTGGCCTGTCACCATGAAGAGGCAAAAGATAATTCAAAAAATGTATTGTGGGATTATTTGCTTCAAAAACCTGCCACGGAGGTAGACAACCCTTACGAAACATTGGCGGATGGGAAAACCTTAAGATTTCAATGTCAATGCAATTCATTAGATATTTTGGGGAAACCTATGATGTCTGTTTTACCTTTTGTATGTTCTGCAGATTATTGTATTAAAGACTTTTTAAACCCCCTACCGATGATGGGGTATCGAAATTCAAAATGTGAATGTGGACCCAATTTACATTTAGATCCAAATGATGAGACTTCTCCCTGTGTGGTGGAAAGATCCCGAATTGAAAATGGCGTGTTCATAGGGGCAGTAGAATGCATGACCAACTTTTCGTGGAAAATTAATCCAATTTTTTGCCCACACGATGAAGGCATGTTGAGTTTTTCCACACCAGTGTTGAGTAGTAATTCTTTTGAGAAGATGGTATCACACCTAGTAGAGTAAAAAAAAAAAAAAAAAAAAAAAAAAAAAAAAAAAAAAAAAAAAAAAAAAAAAAAAAAAAAAATTTTTTTTTTTTTTTTTTTTTTTTTTTTTTTTTTTTTTTTTTTTTTTTTTTTTACTGAAGGTTTTAAAGCTTTAAAAACTTTCGATCCAAAGTTTTGTTCATTTATTAGAGTATTGAAAAGAAACCAAGAGGTATGAGTGCCTATTTGCACAAAATTGATAGTGTGGAAGAAGCTCCAACGACCGATGCCTACCTTTTATACAACCTCAAAGGAGGTATTTACTATGTTAAACAATCCGATTATCACAATTTTGCCCATTATTGGTGCCGACAAGAGCGCTTTGGATCCATTACTATGGATTTGGCTACTTGCGAGCAACATTCCCTCACTTTGGATTTAGATTTTTCTTCCCCCAAGGATACTGGGGGACTGCCCTGTACCTCCATCATTCCTCTGATTGAATCTACGCTTAAATTGCAGTTTTTTCCCCATGTCAAGCATTTTACGTACATTATTGCTGCTCGATCTGGAGGTCGTGGCTTTCATATTCATTTACCTGAATTTGTTATTGGACATGATGATTACATTTTATTTTGCCATCAACAGAGTGTTCCTTTACATTACGTTATACAGGGGAATGGTACTTATAAGCTGGACATTTTGCAAAATATGATGTTGGCGGGTTCAGGAAAACCTGACACTTCTGCCTATCGAGCCATGGAAATGATTTATGCAGATGAAAAAGAAACGTATTCTATTGATTTCCGAAGTAAAACCTTGTTGGAGGAACTGACTCGATTGAAAAAATCGTTTAAACGCGTCAAACACAACACTGATTCCTATTTCAGGAAATTTTTATTTTTGGACGAGCGGCAGGCCAAACAACATTTATTGGGTTTTATGATGCCTGTCGTGACTCCTTTTCCCCCTTTGTATAAATTATCCTATTCGACACTCATTAGCAATACTCCCAGCGAATCGTGTCATGTGGAAGATATCGCCACGTTCACCTACAAACGTACCCAGGATTTTGGATACATTTCAAAAGGAAAGCAATTGCTGTTTGATGGATCGCATTTTTTAAAAACTTTTCATTATTTGCGCTTCAATGCCTTTCTCATGGGCACTTTGGAAACGAATAATGCGGCTTTGAAGCGATGGTATCAAAGAGCCTTACGCATGCATCCGGAAACCCTCCACATTAATCCCATTTTTGACTCGATTAATCAAATTTTGCGAGAAAATAATACAAAGTTTCTGGATGATTCCAATCCCATCAAAACGATTTTGGAGTATCACCAGGGGTATTACTTTCTCCCCACCTTTTATGCCTTATGCAAATATTTAAACATTTCCACCGTGATGATGGTGAACCATTTAAGAGGGGTCTTGGATAAAGATTTGTTGCCTTTGTTGGATCGTATGGAACAGGTGGGAGAAGAACACACTCAAGTGATTATGAAAGATTTTACCCTGCAAACCATCATTTTTTGTGGCAACAACTTATGTGAACGGTACACCCGATACCGGGATAAGCTCAAGCAAATTGTTCACGATTCCCAACGGGCCATTTTAAGCGTTTCGACTTTGGCTCAAATGACTGAATTGTTGCGCAATTTACAAGAGAGTCATTTTCCCATTCAAGTCCTCAAATTGCCCAACTCGTTACGCAAAGCCAACGCTTTTATTTGGAATTGTTTAACGGAATCCTGGCAAGAAATTCAAGGCGACAAGGAAAAGGATTGTCACATGAACAATTTATGGAATGCCATCTGCACGTATTTGGAAGAATATCGGAAATCAGGCAAATATGGGGGTCCAGAACCCGAGGTGACCCAGAAATTTAGCATCAGTGCTGTCATTTCCACCATTACCAGCGACATCAATATGGAACGAAAGACGATTCAAATGGATCGACACAAGTGGTTTATACGTACGGCGGACGGATTACTGGATATCTTGACGGGTCAAGTGGGTGGCACGGTGCCTGAATTATTTTTATCGGATCGGAAATTGGGAGTTGAATTTTCCCGAACGGAATTGGTGCAATTGTATAACCACTCCCCCGAGTTGGAAGCTTTGTACCATTTAATGACGGACAAATCTTTTTTCCTTCAGTATTTAAAAGCTCTCCTAACAGATCGGACGGATGATTTGTTTGATACTTTGTATGAAATGATTCAAGAAAAGTTTTCCAACTTGACGAATAATCCTTATGCTCTTTCCATGATGCATTTTATGGTTCATTTGAGTAAATATACCGCTTTCGAACACGACCTCTTGATGTATTTGTGTGATGTTTTGGCCAGTATTTTTATAGCCACCAATTACGAACGAAAATTTTTTGTCATGAAGGGAGAAACCTCCAATGGGAAAAGCAAATTGTTTGAAATTTTGGCGCGTGTCTTTGGAGGGTATTATCATTGTATTCAATCTGACAATTTAAAACCGGGATCCTCTAGTGCCAATCCCACTCCCGACTTGGCTTCGACTTTGTTCAATTGCCGCATTGTTACCACCGAAGAACTGGAAGGGAAACTGAATGAAAATCGAGTCAAGCAAATAACGGGCAATTCCTGCGTGACTTTTCGAAACATGTACGAATCGAGTCAAGGAGGGATTCCAACCGCTAAGCTCTTTACCACCACGAATAATTTACCCGATTGTCGAGCGACCGAGGCTTTTCAAGACCGAGTCGTGGCCATTCCTTTCATGTCTCGCTTTGTGAATAAAGCTCCCTTAACCACATCGGAGCAAGTACGGCTCAACCGATATGGAAAGGACGAATATGTGGTGGAACGATCGTACATTGGGTGTTTTCTGATACTCCTGTATCACCTGAAAAAATACATGGATATTAAAAATGGACTCTTGCATTATCGGGACGAGCCGCCTAGTGTGGTGGAATACACCAAAATTTATTTGTTTAATACAGACGTGTACAATCAGTTTAAAACACACATGGATGTGCAAGAAAATCTGAATACCATGACCACCATGACCGATTTAAGATCGGCGGTCCGTCAGTTTCTCAAGAGTACCAAGAATAATACGACGCCCGAAACGGATTTAATTTTAAAATTTGAAGAAGAATTTTCCGAATACCGGCGTCGATCTGATTTTCAATTGGGACACTATACGAGTATATTGGATCAAACGTCTGATACGTTGACGTTAGAAAACACTAGCTTGCAAGAAGAAGCAGAAGAAGAAGGACCCAAAAGATCCCTTTCCGAAGTGGAGGGACCCCGCAAAAGACACTGTAAATCCACGGAAACAGCTGTGGTGTATTACGAAAATGTTATTATTCGAAATTTACGCAAAATGGGAAATGAAAATTAAAGAATATGGATCATGCTGAAGAGTATTATGATTTGAAAGTGTTGAAGCGCTCCAATCATCGTTTGGACCGATTGGTGGATTTTGTAGCCCATACAAATGGCTACAAGTTGAGAAAATTTGGTTCTCCGAGTAAACTTTTACCAGGATTTAACAATGTGACACCTGAGCTGGTCAGAGAGTTTAAAAATGAGGCTTATGCCCATTTGAGACAGATTCAAACCAATCGAGTAGAGTACGGTTATTTGTTTAATATTATTGATGAAAGAGATGGAATATCTCATGCAGTTTACATTAAATATGAACAATTTCCCCTCATGGAAGGAGATGTATTGCCAGAAATTTATGCGATTGCTCATAAATTGGCTGAACCCAATACCGATATGTACGATGCCACCTGTCTGTATTTACTCATATTTTTGGCATTGCTAGTCAATCGCCACAGCAACTGGGCAACAATTGATTATTTAACAAATTGCAATTCTGAACATCCCTACGCCATGTACGTCAATTGGATACCAAAATGTAAAAAATCCTTTGTGTATTCCCCAAGCCCACAGGGATGTTTATTGATAACCAAATGCAGCTCAAGGTAAAAAAAAAAAAAAAAAAAAAAAAAAAAAAAAAAAAAAAAAAAAAAAAAAAAAAAAAAAAAAAATTTTTTTTTTTTTTTTTTTTTTTTTTTTTTTTTTTTTTTTTTTTTTTTTTTTTTTTTTTTTTTTTTACCTTACTATAAAATCAAGTAGTGTGCTAGTGAAATTTATTTACATCATGGACTCTTCATCAGACTTTGTTTCTGAATTCAAGCGTGTTTTATCCCTCATCTATCCTCCATACGAATTTCCCGATGTGTATGGGAGAATTATCAATTTTAACTGGTTTCCTAATCCCCATCATCAAGAATGCTTTCAACAGCACTGTGTGGATGTTGCCCGCCGTATGGATGCATTATGCCGTCGAGATCATCTTTTACAAGAGATATGGAAAGAAGATATTACCTATGCCTACCTGGTAGGATTTCTTCATGATATTGGAAAACCTTTCGTTACTCGAACCAACTTTTTGGGACAACAAGGTTTCAGAGGTCACGCTCAAGTGGGTGCTCGTTTGGTGACTTTGAGATTTCAAGACGAAATTCCAGAAGATGTTTTGCTTACCATGGGAGTTTTGATTGATTGTCACATGTGTTGCTTGCGAAATCTTTCCTTCTCCTCGGAACATCGATTGCGAGTCAATGCCATCTTGCACATGTACCTGCCCACCCTTCCGCATCTGTTAAGTTTGTTGATGCGTTTAAATTCTGCCGATCAGTCGAGCAAACAACCTCCCGTCCAAGTAGATGGCTCTGGCTACTTATACCAAGCTCCATTTACTTTTCGAAAAGATCGTCGAGTGGTCATTTTTCTCCTTGGACCTATGGGATCAGGAAAAAGCACCATTGCTCGAGCCTTGACAGAGGAATTGGCCAGTTGTGGATCCGTTTTACATTTGCAACGGGATGAAATTCTCATGAAGTTGGCAAAAGAAGGAGAATCCTATTCCAGTTGTTACTACCGCATTAAAGGCGATCCCGCTTTAAAACGACAATTGCAAACCCTCTGGCAAGAATGCCTGGACTCTGCTTCAGCAGATATCCTTTTGGTGGACACGTGTCAAACCTATTTCTGGTCCAATATGATTGGCTTTGAGAATTGTTTCCGAATTGGAGTGTATTGTGTGCCTTTCAACTTGTTCGACCCTGAGGCCCATTGGAGAAATCCACGTATAGAATTTCCACCTGAAAAATGGTCTGGATATCCTTCTCTCTTGATGGAACAATGCCCATGGAGTTTGGAGGTGGGAACCGGGCTGTGGAACCTTGTGCCTTCTCTCGTCAAACGATACTTTGATCAGTCTTGGCCAGAGTCTTTGGAACATCACCCTTCTCTGGCGACTTTATGGAATGAATCGTTTATTTCCAAAATGTGTGCACAATTTCCTTTTAAAGGAATTCAAATTGAGGAAGAATTTTCATTGATGGACCACAAAATATATCGATCCACCTATACGCCTGGAAAAGATGTCACCTGGGGACCGACACGTTTTTACCGAGGAGAATATTTGTTGCAAAATAAAAATACAAAGATGGTGTATCCCTTACGTTCCGGTTTACCCACTTTTACGCGTCATCCAATTTTTCCTCCCACCTTTGATCACGTCGTGGTGACCCCTAAATATGATGGAAGTTTGGTGAATATTTTGTTTATCCCTCTTCAACATCCCTATTGTAAATTGCTCAAGCAGTGGTTTCCAGGAGATCGGAATGAATTTGGACTCTTTTTGGTGGGATCGAAACAAAAACTCGTCATGGATTCCCATCTCCGTAAAAAGTTTAATTCTGTGTTGAGATTCAAAAGTTTTAACACGTTTATCAGTTCCTATGACTCGTATTTTGAGGACCAAGATTGCCTCAAGACGTTGCATTTTGAAATGATGACTGAAGCCGATAGCACCGAATTGAACGTGTACTATCCTGAAAACTTTTTTAAATTCATAGGATGCACTACTTTTACAAAGGATGATCGACGGTTTGCTTTGGCAAAACCATCCGATGCAAGAGCTATTCCCCAAAAGACGTTCCAGACAAAGGATGCGTGTGAAGCTTATTTGGAGGAGTTGCACGACCAATTTTTGAAAGGAGACACATTGTGTGAACCTGAAGGATGCGTCCTGTATTTTTGGGATGCCCAAGGATGTTTAGTGGATATTGTGAAAAAAAAATTTCCCGAATATTTGGCGGTCGTGAATCCCGACAAATATCCCAAACAGTATCAAGAGACACTGACCAATCCCTTATTGGCTGAACGGTTTCAAAAGATTCGAAAATTGAAAAAGGATTTGGATACCTCAGTCTTGAAAAAGGCCATTCACGAGTTTTTGAAAAAGGATACCAAAGATCGGAAAGAATTTGCCTTGTATCTGGAAGAAAATAGATTTAAAATTCAAGAGTTTCAGACTCAATTGGATGAAATTGCAGAGAAAGCACGCATGAAAGCCAGAAATATTCGTCAAGAATTATTTTTGAATTATCCCTATATACAAAAGACTATTGCAAACATATTTAGACCCTTGGGAGAGATTGTGGATGAAGAATAAAGATATGGCAGAAAGAGAAACACGTCGAGATTGTGAGAAAATGTTTGTCAAAAGAGCTCTGGAGCGAGAGAGACATATTTTGACAAATTTTTTAACCGAAGTCTACATATCCTTGGATGAAATTGAAAAGTTGATGTTGGATGAACCCAGCTGGGAAATGTCTGCAACATCGAATCGAGTACAAATGGAAAGGGAATATCTCACAAGAATTCTTCACCGGGAGCGGAAAAATATACTGTCTATTTTAACAGGAATTCAATGGTCTTTGGATCATTTGAAAAATTGTTTGGGTGAAAGTGGTACCATCACACCTGAAATTGTAATACTAAACGGAAAGTGATTTAAAAAAAAAAAAAAAAAAAAAAAAAAAAAAAAAAAAAAAAAAAAAAAAACTGTATGTTGCATTAATCTTATTTGCACGGAATACATTTATATTGTTTGTCATTACTCTGGTAATCTCGTTGTGTAAACCATATAATCCTTAAAAAAAAAAAAAAAAAAAAAAAAAAAAAAAAAAAAAAAAAAAATTTTTTTTTTTTTTTTTTTTTTTTTTTTTTTTTTTTTTTTTTTGTAATATAAAGAATGTCTTACCACACTTTTCTTCAATCATTGTTTGGAAGCCAGTATACTTTGCATCGATCCTATTTGCATGGAATACATTTATATTGTTTGTTTGTCATTACTCTGGTCATTTCGTTGTGTGCCTACACAACTCATCATATTAATCAAGAAAGTCTAAAGACTTTTGACCAAAGAGTACATACTCTTCGAATGAAATATGCCGCCGCTGAACGTTCCGCTCATGTTTGAGCCGATTCTTGGCAATTATGATGCGCATATTCGGAATTTTATTCATTTTTTGGATACTCGAGTCGATTGCATGCTGATTTACGACGGACCCCTGGATATTCATCAACATATTCGAGAACGGACATTGTATGCTCTCTCGGTACAACATCGACCGACCAAGAAAATCTTGCGTAACGTGTATCCGATCATGCTGGGATCTCAAATAGATTTGGCCATTCGTCATCTGCAAGTGTGTTCCTTTGAAGCGGATATTCCCCCGTTTCGAATGCCTCTTTTCAAGAAGTGGATATTGGTCGTGGTTTCTTTATCATTTGTGGCTTTTTGCGCCATTTACCCTATTTTTTTACGAATGATTCAACTCACACGCATATGGTACAAAAAAAAATGGTTCGTGTGTTTACCTACGATGCCTTGGATCGGGGTAAGGAGTTGAGCTATTACGTCGCAGATTGTCCACCCAAACAACGGGGAGACATGGTGGCGGTGGGCAACGATGGTTCCGAATCTACCGAACAAGTGGATTTCTTTTTTGATCATTGTCCTTACCGGACCGATGCTGCTGCTTACATGGCCCAAGTGTATCAACAGAATCGATTTGATATTGATTCCTTGGTCAATAAAATTGTGGTGAGTCCTGGTCATTTGTTTACCAAACTCTTTGTCAAATATTTGTATGCTCCTCTGCGGAAAGGAAATTGGTCCCTGATTAAATCCAAAACGGCGTTGGTGGTTAAATCCATTGAAACAGGATGTTTATTGCACGTCTTGTCCAGAAAAACGGTTTACTTTAAAGAAGGGAAATCGGCAGGTAAAATGACGGTGACGCCTCATGAATCTCATCGAGAAATTGGATCCAATGGAGAAGTGTTTGTGGAAAAAACCATCGGATGTTATCGAGAAGTCAACATGCAAACGTACCCTCTCAATCCTTACTTGTCGTATCTCATCGTCCGTCAAATGTCCAATAAAGTCAAACATAATTCAGTTCCCTCCTTTCACGATAGTTATTTGGGATTTTTATGCATTTTGGGTTGTTTTGAAACGAAAAATGTGGGAAGAACCACCATGATGGTACGCAACACGGTCGTTTCTACCTGTGATGCGTTGGATCCCGTGTTTCATGATGCCCAGCGCGATGCCTTGTGGACGTGGTTACAATTGGAACCCGATTCCCACATTCACCCTCATTACTTTGTCGTGATCAATGAAGCCTGCGTTCCTGTCACCGTGGCTTGTTTTCAACGCATTCAACTCGAAGCTCTCAAACAACAGTTTCAACAGGTGGAATGTTTTACAGAATCCAATTTCATGTACATACGTTATAAAGTAGGATTACTCTTTAAACGTTTACCGGGAACGGATGTTTGGGTGACTCCCAAGGACATGATGTTTTGGGCTCGGAAATTGTTACAACTCCATACGATGGAAGAGCTCATTGACCGTTTTGGATATGATTTCATTACCAGTTTTCATGTGGATTTGAATCCCCTTTTCATGCACAATGCGTTTCCTAAAAACACATTGGCTTTTAATGCGCTTAAAAATGCCGTGTTGGCGACCGATGCACGGTATGCTCACTATTTTATGGATAGTTTATCAGCCTATGCTCGTCAATTGACACCGTATCATCAAATCGTTCAAGAGCCTGTACAAGATGGAATTTCACCGCATTTTGCTCTCCGTGTACCTCATGTCGTGGTATCTTATATGAGTTTCTTGGGATGTACTCAAGAAGATGGAATAGTGTGTCGTCAAGACGTGAACGCCTTTGATTGTTGCCGATTTTACACGATACGGATTAAAATAAAAGCCGATGGATTAGTGATGTTTCATCCTGTGCAGGGAGACGCGGATGAGACCAGTCTCGTAGGGACGGTGGTGCATTTTGGAGACACTCTGTTACAACTGGAGCCCTTTTCCATTCACGTACGCACCGTTCCCATCAAGGACCAAGTGATTCAATTGCATTTCAATAAACCTCCCTTTCGAGTGATTCAACACTATTTATCAGCTCACACGTTAAGTATTTGCTTGGAACAAGATCATTGGGCGAGTACGGGCGATAAATTGTGTAGTTTCCACGGTCAGAAAGGAGTGCTACGTCTCATGAAAACATTACCGTTGTTGGATGAACGGATTCAACCCGACTTGTTGGTGAATCCCTATAGTTTGTTTCGAATGACTCCTGGACAAATTTTAGAAGGGGTCACACGGGGAGAGGGAAGAGATGCTCAAACGGTACGCAACACGGATGGTCAAATAGTACCAGACGCCAAGGCTTTTTATGCCAAAACATTTTATTTTCCAATTGCCTATTGGAGCTCGGAACATTTTTATGCTCCCAGCGAATGTACGATGGATAAAATTTTACATCAAGCCGTCAAAGGACGATCCCGAGGGGGAGGCATGCGTTTGGGCAATATGGAATTGTTTAACGGTTTACGGGGCAATGGATTAGCGGCATGTTTTGAAGAAAAATTTTTTGAACACGGGGATCGAATCCCAAATGAACACAATCCCACGATCAGTTTACCCAAATCAGTGGAATTGGTGAAGGAAGATGCCCGATTTTTCAAGTGTCATTTGAAATATCAAGCCAATTCGAGTGTAATCATGCGAAAATAAATTTAAAGTGATCTCTAGTTGATCCAATGAAATGGGTCAAAAACTTTAAAAATTTGGGTCGACTTTTAAAGTTTGGACTTTAAAAATCTCAAACTTTTAAAGTTTTTTGGTACACAAAGAAAAAGGTACCAAAAAACTTTAAAAGTTGGAGACTTTTAAACTCCAAACTTTAAAAGTCTGGCAATTTTTTAAAGTTGAAGGTCATTTTATCCAGATTTGGCGGGGTCCATTTTAAAAGTGCTGCTCATGTGTTTTTCCGTTTGGAAACCAACTTTTTTTTACAGTCGTTACAAACTATGTAGCTGTCGAACGGAAAAAATACTTGAGCACCTCGTTTGCTCAACTATTTTTGCCGTTTGACTGCTACACACCAAGATTTAAAGTGACTTACAGTAACTTGAAAAAATATATGAGCACCCCTTTTGCTCAACTATTTTTGCCGTTTGACTGCTACACACCAAGATTTAAAGTGACTTACAGTAACTTGAAAAAATATATGAGCACCTCGTTTGCTCAACTATTTTTGCCGTTTGACTGCTACACACCAAGATTTAAAGTGACTTACAGTAACTTGAAAAAATATATGAGCACCCCCTTTTGCTCAAGTATTTTTGCCGTTTGACTGCTACACACCAAGATTTAAAGTGACTTACAGTAACTTGAAAAAATATATGAGCACCTCGTTTGCTCAACTATTTTTGCCGTTTGACTGCTACACACCAAGATTTAAAGTGACTTACAGTAACTTGAAAAAATATATGAGCACCTCGTTTGCTCAACTATTTTTGCCGTTTGACTGCTACACACCAAGTTTTAAAGTGACTTACAGTAACTTGAAAAAATATATGAGCACCTCGTTTGCTCAACTATTTTTGCCGTTTGACAAACAACCTTAAATTTTAATGTGTCACAGTCAAACAGCAAAAATACTTGAGCAGGAAAAACTCTCTCTCACTAAAAAAAAAAAAAAAAAAAAAAAAAAAAAAAAAAAAAAAAAAAAAAATTTTTTTTTTTTTTTTTTTTTTTTTTTTTTTTTATAGGTTTAGTTTAGAGTTGGTGGTCCAGTCTTTTCTTGTACCAATCTCCTTTCCACTTCTTCAGGAAAAAAGTTTGCTAGTGTACGTTCCAAGCAATGAGGTTTTCCCTTCACTACTACTTTTACATACGGTGAGGGACAGACACACAGATATTCATCTCTGCTTTTATACATAAACACTCCATGTTCACACACATCCGGATTCAAAGTATTACATTCGGGGCCTGACCAAAATGTAGCATCCGTACAGAGGCACATCCAATAAGGAACAGGATTCTTGGCCAACATCACCATGCCTCCTTTTTCCATATTGCATTTTACAGGTTCATCGGATTGCAACACACATACTCCTCCCACACAACGTACTGATTTTTCCACACATAAAAAGCTGCAATCATCCACGCATTTGATGGGTTTAGCTGCACAATTTTGTTGGAAAACTGGAATTTGAATTTGAATACGGGACTTGGTTTCAGGTACAGTAGATGTCATATTCATCCATACAAATCCAACCCATAATAATAGGAAAAGACACCACGCAGACCACATTCTTTTCTTACCCAAAGTCAAGATGGAACGTTCTATCGATCATCACGAATCTCAAAGGCCTCGACCTTCAGCTGGTTTAAGCCGTGTCACGAAATGGCGGGATGCTTGGACGGCTTGTTCTACCGTGGTGGAAGGATTTTCTCCCACCAATTTGAAAAATTTTCATCTTGTGTTTGGCCAGTGGGTCTCCATTCTCAACTGGATTTTTGGAAACCCCATTCACCCTTTGAGGCAATACGTTCCCTATTTTTATTATTGCAATGAACCCAACGGTCCCAAAGAAATTTTGCACATGTACATGGATCCCACTATCGGGGAGAACAATGAACGATTTATTCACATTTTTTTCAATTTGTACGACTTTAACAAGATTCGGCGGGACTACTGTGATAATGTGAACCGAAATAATCACATGTTGGTAGATGAAGCACGAGGCACGATCAATTTTTCCGTTTTGGAAGAGACCATCCATAATCCAGCAGAATATTTCCAACACATTACCACTTGGCAAATGTTATTTCTGTATACATTGCACTTGATGGCTCACTGGGATACGTACGACAAGTATAATCATGCCCATTACGATACACACATGCGACTCACAGATTCTGAATTTTACAACTTGTATTTTTATGGACAACTCGTCTATCAGCATCAATAAAGAACTATGCCCAGACGAAGAGCTTCTCCGTCCAGGGGACCCAGTAAAGTTCCAATTCTCTATGTATATGAAATGTTGACGGATTTTACCTCTCAAAACCCAGAGGACATGAAAAAATTGGTATCCATGGGTTATTTGGAAAGTATCGCTGTAGACCTCCAATCACTCGTTCCCGTGACCAAACTGAAATCGTTTTTTCGTCACGCCAAAACATTTACAGAATTTAAAGCAAATTACTTGCAGACCATCCCGGATGAATATTGGATAAACACCTTGCATGAAAATCCACGGGTCATGCCCTATATTCGTCGTTATTTATCCACGTCTCCACCCTCGTCCCGATCTCCAAGCCCACGAAGACGTCTCAAGATGAAAGCGTTTGTTGGACCAGCTCGCATGAGTGATGTATCGGACGATGAATCGGTCATTTCGATTGATCCACTAAACGATGAATGTGATAACACCAACGTCAATTTGCCCAAACCTTTATGTCAGGGCATTCGACGAGTGTGTCGTTATTACGATAAAGACCGAAGATATCGACCCTATGATAGAGATAGCAGTGAAAATGACCAATATGCTTTTAATTTATCTTATAGTTAAACAATAAGAGGATTTTCCAAAGGATTATAGGCTAAAGGAAGCATGGTTTTAATGCGATCACTGTAATGCCATATATAGGGTGGAGGGGATAAATGGGTGGAGAGTTCATTGTTTAAAGACAACAGGATAGATCGGGATGTGCAAGGAGCCAAGTGTCCTCGCAACACACGAATAGGAAATACACTGCAACATTCG
This sequence comes from Trichonephila clavata, assembly GCA_019973975.1. NCBI lineage: Eukaryota > Metazoa > Arthropoda > Arachnida > Araneae > Nephilidae > Trichonephila > Trichonephila clavata. The sequence continues at coordinate 25,797 of BMAO01022810.1, forward strand.
GGAGGTCCAAAACAGGATCGCAGGTCAGGAGGGATGGGAACGCGAGAGACTGGAACCGAGTCGTAGTCGTAAACCCATAAACGAAGAAATTGAGGTAAAAGGCGTGTACATTCCATCAAATTAAAACCCAACAAGGGAGCCAATTGAGGAAGATTAAAATTTAGCAAGGTGATGAAATGGTACAATTCTTCTTCAAAACTCTCACTCGTCTCGTTTCGAAGGGCGTCTACGTACGAACGACTCAGTTTAATGCGTTGACATTCTATAGGCAAGGTATCAGTGAGTAATTGATCCATCTCATGGACTTGACACTGATGTTCATTCCCCACCAAATAGGATAAGCGGTATGGACTCGAATGTTGAATTAATTCATGCATAGGGTCATGAGTACGTCGATCGAAAGAATGAACCACATGGGAAGAAGAATCGACAGGAATCATTTTGTAATAAATGTCCATCACCACAAACTTTTGCAAAACGGGATATTTGTGTTTTGATAGCAAGTCGAGAACCAGAGCCTTGTATTCAAGAGCCATCATAAACTTTATTGTAAAAAAAAAAAAAAAAAAAAAAAAAAAAAAAATTTTTTTTTTTTTTTTTTTTTTTTTTTTTTTATGGTACTGGTTTCAAATTTTACCAAACATGTGCTTATGGCAACAACTGTAAAATAAATTTTACATTAGATTTTACAGTTGATACCATAGCCATCATAATAAATGGCTTGTTACCACATTATTTTTTTCATTCATTTACTCCACGGTATTTCCTAAACGAGCTACCCACTCCCCTACAATATTATTACGAATGTGATTATTGGGCATCAAATGACAAAACTCTTGCAATATGTGAATGAGACTTTTGTGACCACTTTGGCACAACAATTCATGTGTTTCTGTATCAAATGCTTCATCCGGTTCATTCAAAATACATCTTTTCCCCTTCTTTTTCTTTTGGTGAAAAAATAAATTAAATTCCAATTTCAAGTAGCGTATTACGTCTCGTAACGTCTTTTTTTGCATGACACGTCGCCATTTCTTTTCATTCAAATGTGGTTTATGACCTTTGAGACGCACCCGGTTTTCCACATTAAAATCACCGATATCACACAACACTGGATGGTGATCCGTATATAAAAATAAAAATTGTTTCAAATCGGGTACCGCGCCTCCCATTTGGTAACAGACGGCACAAAAAAACACCACGAGAGCATAGACTGTCTCTTTAAATTGCACTCTTTGAATCTTTCGAGGAGCATACAATTGAATCGATTGATGAAACATGCCAATGGTGTAGCCGGAGGATTCTCGAAAATGACCTGCAAAGGGTAACACGTATTCTGATCCCAACCATGCACACATTTCAATCATTTCATGAAAATGTTCTGGAATATCACACGATTGGTTGATGGTATAAGATTTCCAAACAGTGGACCGACTCGCATACAAGCAATGAAACCGGTCCTTGTTAAAATTATTCAAGAGCAACAAACAAGGTTTTTTGGGATGAATTTCGCAATCCGATGCGGTGAAATTGACATTGTCAATGTGCCGAATTATACTTCGGACGCGATCTTCGGGTCGGACGTGAGATTTAGAACTCATTTGATCTTTGTTTATTAACCAAGCATTATGAACCGAAAGTATGTATGTGTATTGGATATGGACGAAACTTTGGGGTTTTCAACTGGGGAAACGTTTCACGTGCGACCTAAATTTCAGACGTTGATCAACTTTTTAAAATTGATTCAGGCCGACATTATTTTATGGAGTTTGGGGTCGGACGATTATGTACACCGAGTGGTGAATGGGTTTTTACCCGAACTCGTCCAACATCTTTTTAAACTTTTTGCACGCTCAGAATGCAACTATTCCAAAACCTATTACCAATATACAAAGGCTTCAGCCCATATACGAGACATGTATGGGGAGCCCATTTTTTTAATAGCGGTCGATGATAAAGTGAGTGAAAATATGGACGAACAATATGATTTACGCATTTACGTGCCACCGTATACCAAAGTCAACTCGTGTGACAAGGAATTGTTGCAAGTGTGCGAAAAAATAATTAATGGTATTGCCGAACTGATTCGGTAAATATAAAGACATGTATAGTGTAGAGCAATTTCTCATCAAGATTCAAAATTTGCAAACCCAATGGATTTGCTTACGATGGCTACAAGCGCATGATGCCGCTCGACCCAACATTGGGCTGGAATATCGTCACAAAACGCTTCGAACCCTTCCCATTTATTAACAAAGCATAATGTACTGGATTTTATTGTTGTTGTATTCTCTCCTTCTTCTTTTATATGCATGGCAGTATCCCTCTCCCACCCTTTCCAAATGGCCCTTGTTGACGGCCGACGATTCCACGACCCCACCGTCCGTTGTCAAGACACACACGATTGTGATGCGCATCACATTTGTCTGAATCAAACATGCCTACCTCAACTCTTGCGAGGGGAAGAATGTGATCCTCTGACGGGAGACTGGACGCTCGTATCCATTCAGGGCAAATCGTTGGTGGCTTGCATTTGCAAATATCCCGATTTTATCCATCAAAAACATTATGGGGGAATTGTGACGTGGATGTCACGTGTCAACCGTACGGACATTACAATGTACATACGAAACAATGTGATTGTTTGGAGGGGTTTGTACCCTTGAACCAGCCCAAACCCAAGTGTCAAAAGCTACCGGTTGTAGAGCGTATGATGTACAGATCGTGCGATTCGGATGAAGTGCATTTTAGCGATATTCAACCTTCAGACGGATTTACCGCTGGGTACTTGAGACGCCATCAAAACAAAAAGTGTTTTAAACGACCTTGCACGTTTGATGCGTTTACAAGCCAACCCTTGAAAAAGGCTCGTTATGAGAAAGGAATCGGTTGTGTATGTGATCCGGCGTTGGGTCAGTTTGGAGTACGTATCGAAGGTTTGTCCGATTACGTGAGAGGACCTGGATACAATGCGTGCGCGAGTGTGTTTCAAACTCCTTTGGAGAAACCCATTCCCGTGCAAGTGGTCACCTATTTTTATTTGATGCAACAGCCTGCCGTCAGCTTTTTACAATACGACAACATTCAGGCTTCCCAGGTCATTGCTCCCCTCTCTTCTTTCATTCAAGGGGGAACGTTGCAAGTGGGTCAAGAATTTCCGTACGATTACATGCAAGCCTTTTTCAGACAACGACACCCTTTTACGGCTCAAGTGCGTCAGTTTAATTTCAACGAAACCTTTTACGCAAAATATCCTCCTACTTTTACGCGAAAACCCAATCAAATGGAATGGTGTCGATTTATGAGTCGACATTTAAAGGACAATTTTTTACCTTCTGAATGGGCTTTTAATTTATTGTACACCTTTCCAGCCTGTTATATTGGCAAAAAGGATCAAGACGCTCCTGAACCGTTCCGAGGACGGTATGTATCGAATCCCTTACATTTCACGTATGGAGCGTATGGTGAACATCCACGATACAACGGCCTTCGTTTGAAACATGAACGAGGGGACTGGACGCTAGACTTTGCCCCCGAGTACGACATAGATACTTACCGTTCCTTAGCAACTCCTCAGATGGTCCCATTCTTGGACGATCCCGTCGTAAAAATGTTGGAGCAAGGTTACATGAGCAATGATCCTATCGATGAGCAAAATGCCTTGTATCGCCGTGAGAAAAGGGATCGGGACAGCGATAATGAACCCACCTTTTGAAAAGACAAGATGAAACGAAATCTCGAAGAAGAAGAGTCGGACGATGAATTCCCTTCCCCTAAATCAGCACGTCGAGAAGAAACGGATATTTTGCAAGATTTGCAAAAAGGGTTAACAGAAACAGACAATGATTCTATTAATCGGGAACTCTTGGACACTCAAAAGCAATATTTTATCATGTATATGGAAAAATTAATGCATCAAATCCCCATGGGAAAAGCAGTGATTGAAACGGTCCGTAAAAATGGCCAGGAAAATAATTTTATGTGCATGTACGCAGCCTCCAAGACTATTATTCAAGCTTTGATGAATGTAAAACAGAGTAAAGCGATTAAATCGGTCATGGATATGATATTTGGGGGGGCTTGTCGGTATGTGCATGAAACGGTCATTTCACCCATGTTGAACAATGTAGTACATAATGAACATTTGAAAAGGGCGTATCAAGTGTATCAGAACAGTGTGAAAAAGGAAGAAAATGATGCTGAATTGGAAATGAGGTGCTTATTGCATTGTATTCATCAAGTGTTGGAAAAGGAAGAACACGGTATTAAATTGGTTCATCCTTTTCAAGCTCAAATGACTCAGCAAATGAAAGCAATCAGTGAATATGTGGTGGCATTGTTGGTCTCTGTAACAGATCCCAAAGACACGACTCAAAATGAAGTTGTCTTACACTCGGCAGCAAACTCTGGCTCAAACTCTAACTAACTAAAAAAAAAAAAAAAAAAAAAAAAAATTTTTTTTTTTTTTTTTTTTTTTTTTTTTACAGTCAACTATTTTATTATGCATGTATCAAATACTTTGATTCAATGAATAGTTTTTCACAGTATGTTATGAAATCCATACTGTAGTACAACCCTCACTCTCGGGGTTTTTAGTTTTACATTCGAGTCTCTCATTAAGTTTGCGTATGTATGCTTCCACAGTACTTTCTGGTTCCTCTTTGGACGACCCCATGCAATCTTTAACCGTTGCAAAGTGGTCCCTGGAATCTTTCAGATTCAAATTATCCCTGAAATCTTTCATCAACTCTTCCCTTGCAGCGCAAACTCTGGCATCTTTTAGCTCGACATTTGTAGAACGAGTAGATTCTTCTTCCTCTTCTTCCTCTGGAATACAATTGAGTGACATTCTATTCCAATAACGTTCGTAAATAATTTTGTTTTCACAGGGCAATTGCAGAAAGTTGGGTTTTCCTTTCAGGCGTTCAAGGGGCCAAGTCATGGGATATACAGGCAAGGGTTTTTGTAGAGTGTTGATGGACGGTGGAGAGTTGAATAAACAATCTTGAAGGGTTGTATCAGACAAAGGTTTACCTTCCATACAATCGCTCATATCAACATGGGGGGATGGCTTCTGTTCTCCAACTCGAAACATTCTCGTAAAAGATTTCCATAGTTTCTGGTACCAGCGATCAGAAGACATGATGCGCTTGAAAATAAAAATTGGAATGCCAAGCCAACAATCAAAACTGTGTTGAGTATATTTTGATATTTTGAGACACTAGATGTAGGCACTTGAATAACGCTTGCATCAAGCTTTCAACTTTTAAAGTGACAATCTAAAAAAAAAAAAAAAAAAAAAAAAAAATTTTTTTTTTTTTTTTTTTTTTTTACAACTGTAATGCAACAATTTGATTTATAGATTTTACTCGACTCAGAGCCGTGTACACCAAGTTCAAGTCTCGACTTCCATTAAAGTTCATGGCGATTGCATCGTCATCCATCGTATCTCCTTGAAATTTATGAATAGTTCCAGCAAATCCTACGACAATAGGAAATTCTCCTTTCAAATTTCTTTGCACTTGTATCATAACCTTTTTCACAGGATCCATACATTCAATGCAATCTTGTTCGGCATTATAGTTTTCGAACAACAAAGGTGTGCCATTGGAGGCTAAAGATACACCATTTTGAATAATAAATATGTGGCATCCTACTTTTACATCCACATAGGTTGTACCCATACCTTCTTTCGTTCTGGTCCATAAACGGATCCGTGGTCCTTGAATCAAACGTTTCAAATAAAAATTGTTGTACGCTTCCACGGTCGATTTCAGGTAGGCCAATGCTCGGGTACATTTTTGTAAAACGGTTGTATCAATATGCTCCACAATGGGAAATGTTCCACAAATGTAGGTAAATAATCCCGTTTCGTCATTCGTATCCACATAGTAACGCAACTGTTGAATAATGGACTCATATTCGGGAGAAAAACGTTTACTTTCCTTTAAATCAATGCGTATGATGGGTATATCCAGAGACACGCTAAATACATTGTGATTTGTTTTCACTGGTCTCAATTGGTTGGGATCCCCCATGGCTACAAATAAAATGGGTTTCGGGCGGCGGAAAAAATATTGTATGATGCAATGGGCCAACCAAAAACTCACCATTCCAATTTCATCCACCACAACAATATCGGGCATCTGAGGACAATCAAATGTGTCCACTAATACTGCACTTTTTTCCAAACACACGGCCTCATCGGTTTCATGTTGTAATTGCTTTTCTAAGGTATACAACACTGAACCAGGTGTCCAACCTAGTTTCAAAGCCGAATGAATAGTTTGTCCTCCAATACGTTGTGCCACTCGAGCGGTGGGAGCCATACGTAATTGGGGCACCGATATACGATCTAGACAACTCGTCACGGTAAATGTTTTTCCAGATCCAGGGCCACCTGCCACCAAAATCACTGCATGTTGACGATTTAATAACCACTCGTGAACCAAGAAAGGAAACGTTTGTTGACTCGGAGTCAAGGATTCAACATGTTTGTCGAACCCCACATGATAGACGGGCAATTCCCACGAGTGACTCATGGTTGTCCCAATTGTTCGCCTAAAGTGATTACTTTGGTTCTGGTCAATGATCAGCAACGTTTTGAATATACACTCTTGGTCTGCGAACGTGTGGCCGTGTCGTACGTAATGGACTTGTATGCTTTATTTACGAGAGTGAATGCACCTCGAATGCCAAATACTCCTTTAAAATCAGTCAACACTTTAAGAGTGCATGAGATCCTGGAACCCTACAAATGGTTACAATGTATTCAGTGGACACGTTATCAACAACAAGGTCAAAAAATGAGTATGGAATGGTTTATTACTCGACCCAACCATTCGGGATTTTATTATTCTTTGGGAGAAGGAGGATCCTTGCTGGTATCTCGAGAAAATAATATGGAAATGATTCACATTCACCCAGAAACGGTACGTACCATAGCGGGTCTCTCGACAGACTTTTGTACAAAACCTACACTTCAGCAAATTGACTTGAAAATAAATTGTTCTGAATGGTTTATTCCTTTTAAAGCATGAGCAAAAAAAAAAAAAAAAAAAAAAAAAAAAATTTTTTTTTTTTTTTTTTTTTTGAGAACTTTGATGTCATTGTTAATAAGCTAAAAAGGTAGACATGGTTCTTGCCAGGCTTTTTTTAATACACATTTTGGGTACCTTCTTCATTAAGTTCCTGATTATATTCAATTGCCGCCGGTAATGATACGCTTTGTATAAACGTCATTTCCATAGGGGGTTGAATGGCAGATTCCTGAAAAATGATCATGTTTTTAATCTTTCCCCCAATTTTGTACTTGTCCTCTCCAAATGTAGTACGACTATAAATTTGCAACTGACAAATGGCTAAAAAGGTTCCAATGCCTTCTAAAATAGGCTCCAATTGTTTTTTGAAGGCATTGGTCAAATTTTCTCCATCAAACATGCGTGTAGTCATGACACACCAGTTTCGATGGATGTCGCAAGGTATATGATGTTTTTGGTGGGCCGTCCTGCATGTGTTACATAAAACTGGGCTACACGTTTCTTTAAATAACCGCGCTGCATCATGCAACTTGTGTTGTGTAGTTTCTCGCATGGCTTGTCCAATTAATGTTAACGGGGGGCATTCTTTGGCGATAAAGTTTAAATCTCCGAAAAGTCCTTCCGAATCTTTAGATTTGGTTCTATCACACGACATGAGAGCCACTACAATGATTTTGTAAGAATTGAGAGGATTAGCAATATTTCTGACATAGGCCTTGTCCACATGACAAGCATGACCTTTGGAAAAGGAAACTTGCTTCTCCACGTGCATCCGATGCACTGGATAATCTTCCAATTTCTTTTCCCAGTCAGGATCCACAAGATTTAACATACCAGATTCAGCGGCCATACCATGAATGGCTTTTTTCAAGACGGGAACGTTTAAAGTGTTGATGATTAGTTGAGAATATTCCATGTTGAATAAGAAGAGACAATATTACACTTTATTCACAGATGCAATAATGTCAAAAAAGAATTGTGGAAAGTTGCAGCTCTGTGAAACCTTTATAAACCTTAACACAGTGAGCTTAAAAAAAAAAAAAAAAAAAAAAAAAATTTTTTTTTTTTTTTTTTTTATTATAATAATAATTATTCCATTGTTTCTTGTAGGAGATTTTGTTCTTTAGGGTTATTTTCGAGCATTACCAATTTCCATGTATCCGTTTTCATTTCGTTTTCAAGTGACTCTTTCAACTTTAAATCCTCTCTTGGATAATTTTTTAATGTCCAGCTGTACGTTTCAGCCATGATTGTGGGAGTTCCTCGGTATAGATGCATATAACTTCGTAAACGTTGCTGATGGCGAATTTGTCTTCGGAAACGATCGTAATATTTCAGTTTGCTTCCTTTAGGATATTTTTTATCAACTGTTTTTCTTTTCTTTGTAGAATCATTTTCATTTTCAAATCCTCGTTTATTACCGCTGTATCCAGCCTGTGGCACCGGTTCCATATTCATTGTCTCTTGGTTGTCTTGATTTTCCTCCTCTGAAACATCCATCGGTCGTTCTTTGTCTGAAACATTCAAAGGCTGATTGTTGGGTTCCACCGCGAACACATTCTCTAGTTGAAGTTTTTGTAGTTTTTCCTCCTCTGAAACATTCATCGGTCGTTCTTTGTCTGAAACATTCAAAGGCTGATTGTTGGGTTCCACCGCTAACACATTCTCTAGTTGAAGTTTTTGTAGTTCATTAAAATAATTCATTAGCTCATTTTCATCATTGGGCGGTTCCTGGTGGTCATAGGGTTTCCCTTTTGTTGCTATATCGTATTTCTCATGGGCTTGCTCAGATTTTCTCAACTTCTTCTTTTGCCTCTTGGATAGTTGCACACTTTCAAAATTATCTTTTACAGCTATCGCTTCTTCCTTCATGTACAAAGCTTCATTCCCAACTGCATTGTTCTCTTCCAGCCTGTAGAGGGCTCCAGAAGCAATATCCATTACTTGATTTTTTTGAAAACAAAGTAATGAGTCTAGAAACAATTTTATACAATGACCCATGGATACCTTACAATGATACCTTTTATCTTTCCCGCTTGGTTTTATCCTACCCTAAAAACATGATTTTTACCGCTCAATTACTCTCTCATGTCATGTCTTTACCCGTCTATCAAAAGTATCCTTATGCGGAGACGTTTCCAGTACAATCTTTACAAAAAGTGGATTGGGAGCAATCTTTGATTGTATTTAATCACGATTCTCAAGTGGTATTGGCTCCCGAACCAGTATTGGCCCTCATTCAACTCGATCGGAGACTACAGTTTCAGAAAGCCCAAACCATTATTTTTGGTTCCTTTCGCCTCTTACCCTTTCAATTATTTCAATCTCAGTGGGTATGGATCTTGGGGGTATTGGTGAGTGTGACCCTCATGAGCGTTTTGTCAACTTTAATACAACGCATGCCTTATCGGTTGGAGTTGACCAGTAAACCTTTAAAAGGTTCACCACGTCCTCGTGCATAAACACGGCTCGTTCGGCTTGTTCACACGTCACAGGCTCTCGAGTCATGTTCCGATAGGTGGTCTCTGCTGTCTGATAGCAACGCCATGAAAAATGGGGTGTGGATAAGGCCGTGAGAAGCATGTTACGATCAAATTGATCATAGACTGAATTTTCCAAATATTTTTGGGGAAAGGAGGAGAGAGTGTAGTAATCTCGTAGCCATAAAAAGGAGATCCAAAAGCCTTCCACGAGAGAAGCATCCAAATGAGACGGACATTTGTAGCGTAAGCATGAACTCACTTGTTGAATAAAACGAGCCAGGATGGAAACGGGATGGGTGATGGGAATATCAGAGTGGGACTCTGAAACATCTTCCAACATTAAACATTGATTAATAGTGGGGTAATTGTTGGGAGTAATGCTCACCAACGCGGGAATAAAATCATTTCCAAACAAAAAGGAACACACTTCCAAGTGCATCACGGGATAAGGAAGCCATTCTCGCACCAAACGCGTCACGGGATAATATTTTCCATAACGGTAAATTTGAAGGGTGTCGTAGCGCTCCAAGCGCATGAGGCTCAACACAAACACATCCTGGTCTTCACTCACCACCAGAGGATTTCGGCATTGATCGGGATGCAAAGCTTCGGCCATGTGAAATAATTTGTGTTCCCCTTCTCCGGGGACATTACATCCACTCACAATGACGTTCAAGTGTTGAACATGTTTAAAATGATACCGTTTCAACTGTTCCACAAGATAATGCTGAACTTTGAGAGCAATGATATTGGTTCCAAATAAAACGGACCGATATTTAGAGATACCTTGAAGAGACACATTGCGTTGTTCTCCTTCCTTCTTGGTCCTGCGTTCCCGCTGAGTCGGCCATTTCATGGGAACCCCTTCTCCATCAAAAGATAAAATGAGGGTGAGGCGTTCCGTAGAAGCATGAGATAAAAATATATTCAGGTTATGAACCAGTTTACACCAGACGACATGGCACATTTCTCGAAATAATTTGGGTTCATCAGTCTCCAAAGAAGTATTGAGAGCAACGTGCAACAGGGATTGAACATCATACAAAATGGAATCAAAAGGTGCGGGTACGGTAGGAGGTTCTTCGTTGGGTTCGTGTAGTTTATTAATTAACATGCAAAAATTGGTTATTCCCATTTTGAAGTAGACTCTCTCTTCAATTCTTGTCTGATATTTATCACAAGGCACTAAAAAAAAAAAAAAAAAAAATTTTTTTTTTTTTTTTTTTTTTTTTAAGAACAAGATTGGAAAAAATGTTTATCGTGCACATTTTACTTTTCATGTCCATGTACACTTTTCATTGTCTTATGGCACGCAATTTGATAACGTATTATACAGCTCAACCTCAGCCGTTTCATTGGAATTTACGTCGTTGGAATCAAGATGTCCAGTTCCTTCTTGATCGAATGGTTTGAGCAGCTTTTGTTTGGACACACCCGTCCATGCATTTTAGATCCTCCTCCTTGCTTGTATCAGCTCATTTGTCGTTTGGAAGCCGATGGTATTCAATGGAAAGATATGATACGGTATGGTGGCCTCACCCTGTTTCGATATCAAATTCAAGGCGATTTAGATGTCTTGATGGATTACTTGGATCACACGCTTCTTGAAGATCAAAAAGATGTACCTTTACCCATTTTTCGTACAAGAGTCATGACCACCTTTTTTAATCAATTGTTGGCATGTTTTGCTCGTCGAAAGGATTTGCAAACATTGGACATGGAAAATGATACTACCACTTTAAACTTGATCCTTTCCAAACCGGACGAACAAGGCCCTTTTCAATACCAATCACCGCGTTTTTGGGGGAATTGGCTCGGCAATGGCTTCTGAGACGACGTCCTCTTCCCAAAGAATTGGCCCCTTTACCCCATCCAACTTCCATAGATATGAAACGGACGGCTCGATTGTATGATGTCACGTGTAAAGCGCGTGGAGAATACGTGGATCCATTATCCATGTATTTAGTTCCAGCTTCCGAATATGTCAATGCCGTCCATTTTCATTCGGATACCCTTTTGGAAGCCTTTGTACACTCCAGGCCCAACCATGCTTTGTCTCAAGCGGTTGAACGACTTGTGCTCAAGGCTCTGGATCAATTTTTAAATGGACACTATCCTTCCTGTTTAAATCATAAAAACGAGAAATTGGACAGTTTTTTACAAAATGTCACTGTGGTCGATGGTTCAATCCCAGAGGCTTCTATTACGCTGTCTCCCCCTCCTAAAGTGGTTAATGTCTTTCAACGTTTGTTGGTCATGTCTCAATTGGATGATTTGTGGCAAACCCCATCCAGTCCTTTGGAAGAGGACTCTTCTTGTGTCGCCACCGATGTGATGCATTTGACAGAGAAATTACACATGGCCGAACGGCAAAATGCCCTGTTGTTGAAACATGTAGAGTGCCAATAAACGGGTAGCATAACGCGCACATTTGGAGGGTTTCACATGCCACGGACATGGATCAGGCACAAGGTGAGGATACATGAGAGCCAGTCGTCTTAGGGAGGGTACACCACAAAGTTCCACATTAATCAGATGAGGGAGCTTGGTTTTTCTCAAAATATCCATTTGATAACTATCTCCTTTGCAACCAAACACAACATCCGTGTGAGGAAATTGTGCTTGTAGTTGTTGGTAACGAACTTGTAAAAAATGCAAAATATTGGCCAGGGGCGTTCCATTTAAAGTCGTCATGATGGCATCCGGTCGAGCATAAGGAAATAATTTAATGGCTTCGGAATACGAGTATGGACTCGTCACTTGAAAGAAAATTTCATAACCCGTCACATCCACATAACCCAATTCCAAAGGAATATACTGTCGGTCTAAAACAACTCCGGTGGTATGAATCAGAGCGTGGACTGCCATACTACTTGCTTTCAAAAATAAGAAACAAGAATCATGAAATTTGGAATCAAAACGATAATCATTGGAGCCGTTTTGGTGATGTTGGTGGTATCGGTTGTGATACAAAGTTATGTCATGTATCAGATGAGTAACGCTACGTTGTACGAGATAGATAGTACTACGAAGGCGGTAACAACGGAGGGGGTGGAAGCTCAAAAGTTTTGGATCAGTAATCGACTCCTCTTTGTAGGACCTACCGTTGGAAATTTGATTGGGATGGTCTTGCTGGGAATCTTGTACGTGATGGCTTAATAAAGAAACACAAATATGAATCTGAAAACAATTTTGATCACTGCTCTCTTGGTAGTTATTTTGATGAGTTTGATGAGCTTTGGATACATTACCTACGCAATTTACTCTGAATCGGCTTCAAAGACAGGAGCAGAGCATTTGAAAGATAAACAACTCTTTTTCTACGTACAGATGGTATTGAGTCTGTTGAGCTTTGGCTTGGGTGTTGGAATCTTTTTCAAAGCATAAGTTGCACACAAGTCCAACATTAAATATTTAAAGCCACAAAAAAAAAAAAAAAAAAAATTTTTTTTTTTTTTTTAATGTATTACTTTTTGTTTCTTGTTGGGTGGTAGACGAACATTTCGTCCTCGGCTTCTTTTTATATGGTCATTCAAACTAAAGGTATATTTAACACCCTTTTCCACCAACATTACTATTTTACGAGGATTCCCTTGGGCTCGTGTCTTGTGCCAAAACAACAGTTCGGCTTGTACAAATTGCTTCCATCGTTGCGTGTTCAACACCTTATCACACATGTCCAAAGGTACTTCGGGCAATTTCCAAAAAGCCATATTCAACAGCATACAAAACATTTTCTTTTGACTCATAAATAATTGTTCATAGTTGACCCATTGGCATTCTTGAGCATCCATCACCCATTTACTCGCCTCTCGCTGAGACACATCGGCTCGACTATAGGTATATTCAATAAAATCATTCGCTTTTTCGGGGTATTTCTGGAGAACGTGCACAGCTACACAACTTTTTGATTTGTAATCACTCAAATGTTTCGTCTTGCGGTAAATGGAATATTTTTTAGCATCTCTACATTTGTAATGGGCCTCTTGAATAATATAGACCCATAAAATCCATCCACGACTGGACAAGGACAAATAGTCTTCCCTCCACGCAAACGATTCCTTCTTCTCGAGTGGTGTGGAAAACATAAAGTGCCACACGTTTTCCAACACCAATTGCGATATAAATTCAATGAGTTCATTAATGCGTTTTTGAAAGCCTTTGGTCACAATCGTTCCCTTTTGCGTCTCGTAAATGTACCGTTTTCGGGACAAGACGAGCAATCGCTTCATCCGTTGTTCAAATTTGAGCTCCACATGTTTCAAATTTAGGTAGGCATTGACGGCATGACAATCATTGTGGGGCCAATGTTGCACCATCAAACTATCTGTGTCTGCATAACAAATGTGATATTTTAAACGGTTCAAATAATGATAGGAGCTGAGTAATTGATAGCGGGCCAACGTGACAATGGTCATGGCAATGGGTAGATAGGCTAAGCAGGAATCCTTATTGGCCATGACGCCATAGAGGGAATTGATTAAAATTTTGATGCATAATTGAGCATTGTAATGATACACGTCTTTGGTTTGTTTGTATTGCCCCTGATGATGTTTACGCAAGTCAATGAAATGTTTTACGATATGTGGTAAAAAGGCCTCGGTTTGCTCATTAATGACGATGGCAAACGCATCTTTTTCAGGATTAAAGGTTGGATAACGAAAGACGGGGCTCTCTCCAAAGGTATCGTTCTCAAAATCCCGTTCCCCGTGGACACGATAAGCAATACTCGTCAACTGTTGAGCAGGAGCACACGCCAACCATTCTTCTCGGGTCATGATGGTGCATGTGCCGTAACATAGATTACTACTCAATAAAGCGCTAGGGTACATGCTGGCAAAATCCATCACAGAGACATTTTCGTACGCTTTTTCTGGAATGCAATAATTTAACGCACCTTGGTAGGTTTGGTTTTTGGTGACCAAGACAGAGGCATACTTTTGAATATCAATTGGACTCTTTAAGAAATGCGTATTGACAAAAAACCCCAGACACGTACCATACGTTTTAAACAATTCCAACAGGAAACTAGAATTCCCCATATGGAGGGCTTGAACGGCATTCCACGCCGTAAAATTGGCCCGCTCTACTAAAAAGGACAATACCATTTCTTTTTCGAATAAACGATACACTAAAAAGGAATCTTTTAAACAATACTGCATATACTCTTTAAAAGTACCAAATTGGTTCGGACGGACCCCACGCGGTTTCAAAAGGGTATAACATGCTTCAGCCGAAGTGTGCTGAAGTAACTGGGCCGTCACCTGAGGGTGTGTGTACCAAGACCAGAGTCCGGTAGATTGGACGGGTACTTTGGCTTCATTCAATTTCATGCGGGCTACATCATCCAATTTGAATCCGGGTAAATCATAACTGGAAAAAATTCGAAAATAAAAATACAAATCCAAGACCATTTTATTCTGGAAAGTGGTGACGAGGGTCGTCCCCACGAGAAGGGATGAATAGTGTCGTAGAATGGAATACATTTGCAACCAAAGCAAACGGGTAAACAAACACGGTAAATCAAATCCATTGATATTGTACCCCGTCAAGACTTGGCAATCTTGAATCAGAACGTGAAAATCATTTAAAAGTTGACGTTCAGACGTATAAGCATGAGCGCGGTCCATTTCCAACGGAGGAGCCTCACAAGGCAAACGATACAAGAGCCACGACCGTAACCCTTGACGCCGATTCCATTTATACAAACTAATCATGACAATTTCATCAGTTTCATCCAATCCCGTGGGGACTCGATCGGCACCATCCATGGGGACTGTTTCCAAATCAAAGGCTCCTATAGTCCAGTCGGGTGCATGCGTTTGATCGGGATGCATTTCCAAAGAATCGACCAAATCCTCCTTGTCGTGAATCGTATACCATTTATAATAAAACCCTTGGGTCTGATATTTGAGGCACAAGTCAATGTACAAGCGGACCAGCCAATCTGCCTTGTCATAATAACAAATTTTGTACTTGTTGAAAAATCGTCCAATGTCATGACTACATGTCTGAAGATAGACCTTGTAAAAATGTTTTTGGGGAGAATCCAATCTATTTTTCGCGAGTCGAGCTTCAAAATAGGGCAAAATCTTTCGAGTGAGTCCCACATAGGTGTAACGAATAGGTTTACAATCGGGAAAATGATGTTCCAAGGCTCGAATCACTTTGTCAATGTTATTGGTACAAACACCAATCCATTGTTCATAGGTACGAATAATTTGAACCAATTGACCAGATTCATCCAAGAAAGTAACTTTAACATGCAGAATGTTGGGTTGATAGGATCGCTTTCCGGAAGAAGGAATCTTTTCCCATCGAATAGAATGTAACATCTTGAACTAATAGCTCGACAACGTCTGCAGTGCTGAATAAATATGTATTAAAAAAAAAAAAAAAATTTTTTTTTTTTTTTTAAACAAGCTTGAAATGATTTTAAAAGCATTTACAGTTGGCCTATTCTTATTGTATTTTTTTTACATGACGTGGTACAACACTTCCTCTTTTTCCAAACCCCAATCCTTGTTACCTCCTTCTCCTGCAATTCCACCTCACCAACTCGTTTCTCGGGGATCGACCTTTCAATTTTTAGTCAATTCTCAAGTAGAATGGGAAGCCCAGTTGCCGGATCATTATATTATTCATAACCAACAATTTGCTTTTAAAGATGCTTGCTATCAGCAACCAGATGCCAGTCATGTGCCTGCCACAGGTCCAGCTTTGTATGAATATTTAGAAAAAGATAAACTCATTTCGTTTTCACAGCGTGCCTCCTTTGAATCCAATGCTTCGACCGTCTTGCAACATAAACGAGTTTATTATTTTAGTTGTCAACAGGGAAAAATTGAAAACTTGCACATGTGTCCTCCAGGTCATTTTTTTCACGCCACTCACTGCCAACCCATCGATCAATGTGTGGGGCAAGTCAATGGTACGCAATTTTCAGACCCCTACGACATTCATCATTATTTTGAGTGTCAACAGGAAAAGGCGGTTCGACGGTCGTGCCCACCCAATACATTTTTTCTACATGACTCTTGCCGAAATAAAAAGGACGAGAGTCTTTACTGTCAATTTCATACAGAACCCAAAATTTTAAATTCCAACACTTTATTGGTATGTCGGCATGGACAAGCTCACTTTGAAACCTGTCCCCCTGGATATCGCTACTTTGATTCCCCCCATTGTGAATCCAATGCTTGTGTCGGACTCCCCGACCATAAATTGGTGCCGTCCTCCAAAGTTCAACAGGGTCCATTCCGCTATTTTCCGGGATATATGCAATGTCAAAATGATAGGGTGGTCAAAGAGGTGAAATGCCCTGCCACATGGGATCCCTATTTATCCGTTGGGGATAATTTGACCCATTTACCCCAGGTATTTAATGGACGTGATTGTGAAATTCCTACCTTTTGTACCAATGTGGAATCAGATGATCCTTTGGTCATGGTTCCCGTGCACGAATTCACCAAACACGTGAGGAATTGGAAATTTTCAGAGAGATTTGATGCCGTCACTGGGATTAAATGTCAAGGAACTCAACGAAAACGTGTTGCGTTATCTCCCGGGCAACAGATTCATCCTAAGCGATTCAAAGCAGAATCGGCCTGCAATAGCACCGTTTCTAAAGTGGTGGTATCCTCTCATCCAGGAGTTTATTTTGATTGTCAGACCCAACAGGTAGAATCCTGTCCCCCTCACTCTTTTTTTGATGGAGTCGTGTGTCGACCTCGTGTCAAACAGGCCTTCTCTTTTCACGGCATTGATTTATTTCAACTGGATTCTTTACGATCTGACAACTGGATGGAGCCATGGGATTACACTAAAGTACCTTCTGCTCAACCCTGCACAGATCCCGAATCCGTCTATTTGGAAACGTACAATGCTTGCAGTCATCCCGATTGCGTCTTGTATCCCTTTTTAACTCAAATTCCTTTCTCTATCAAGTTGAGAGATGCATCCCAATGCACCTTTCGTAAAGCAGATCGCCGTCTGGTGAAACAACCCATTTCCTATAAAGCATTATATTGGGCTCAGCGAGAAGTGGAAGAGGTACCTAGCGATGAGAAATGTCGACCTGGGCAACATTTGGAGACGGGACATTTTGCGTTGGACCAAATAATGTATGCGACCTGCGACGAATCTCAACCTTTTGTGTTTTGTCCTTCGTCCGATACCAAAGGGATTGCCAAGGTGAATGATAAACGGTGGGCCTGTGTCCCGGCTGACATGAAAGGACTCCTTCCTCCTGACTCGGTGATCCCGTTTCATGCTAACGAAGTGAAATGTATTTTACCCACGACGCCCCCTCCGAATCGCATCAAGATGAACAATAGATTGATGGATATTCCTTTGGCAGGTTTAAGACCTACACATGCCTTTAAACTGGAGACGTTGGATCAAAGGGTAGCCATTGAATACAAATATCGGGTGACCCATCCACCCGATGTCGTGTGGACAGAAGACGAGAAAAAAGTTTCTAGGTTTGGAGGTGCATTTCTAGTGAAAAAAGATGATTTTACCAAAAAACCAATTACTCTTCCCACCTATAATGTCAAATATACTGTTCCAGATTTTGCCTTTGACCGCAAACCATAAACAAGATGGATAAACGCCACGTAGTGAACGGGGTACTATTGTACACAACCATTTACGTAAATTGTATATTAAGTGCCGTGGCGGTCATGACGGGACGATGGATATTTTTACTTTTGATTGTATTGACGATGGGATTAACTGCTTACATGATGTATATGACGACGCACAATGACGACCACTTAAAATTTGTGGGTAAGTGGGCAGAGGACAACTTTTCAAAGTGGATAGCCAAAGTAAAAGCTTACTACGCATAAAGGTTCATTTCTTTTGAACTACCCCACAGTTTTTACAATATTTGAACAATGTCGGAGGTTCATCCAAAGCACGTACTTGCCGTAAGGTAGAGCAAATCTCTGGAGAGGAGCAACATGTTTCTGGAAAAGAAGTCTTTATCCGCTGTTCCCACAGTTGACATTCTTCTTCGGGAAACAACTGAACATGAGTTTCAGCCATGGCCACTTGATTTGCAAGAAGCAAGAATAAATATTCAAAACTGTAAAGGCTTTATAAAAAAAAAAAAAAAAATTTTTTTTTTTTTTTTTTAATAAACAAGTATTCTTTTGAAGATGGAAGGTCGATTAAATGCCGAACACATTATGAGAGTTACTCTCGCTGGACTAGACTCTTTTTTACATAGTCAGTTGGATGCAGAATATTTTGAAAAATATACCACTGAAAAGAATCGCATGTTCCCCACTTGGGATCACCTTTGGGCAAAATTGAAAATGTGGCTGTCTCAGGAACCTCTGAACAATAAACAAGATACTGTCCTGAATTTTGCTCAAATTTTTCCTCACATTGAACCTTTTAAACCCCATTTATTAAATTCATTTGCTATTCACGATTCTTTTTGGAATCAAGTATTTGAAAACTTGGCCATTGCCAAAACTCGACTATGAAGTTGACAGTCTCTTCTTTGGAACCTTTTGGTATTTTTTCTCTTGCTGGTGGGTTATTGTACTCTATTGGAGTTTTGACCCTCCAATCTCACTCCACTGATTTTCGTTTGCATTTTATCGTCTTGACGCTAGTGATTTTCATGGCCCTAGTCTCCATTACAATATTTAAATATTTGAAATACCGTTACACATGTGAAAAAATGGACGATATTTTGGCTGTTATGAAAATACAATAGCCAATTTAACATTATCTCTTTGAAACATGGCTACATCTCCGGGTTTCCAGCCCAATAATTTGAAATACCCTAAAGGAGTGGAGATGCAGTCAGGAGTCAACTCTTTCCGTTCAAATTGCACATCTTGCAAACTGATTAAAAATAACCTCAGGGGTAAATCAAATTTTTCCGTGTATTGGGTTTCATCTTCAAAGGTTAACGTTATTGTAGGAGGTTCAAAGTGAATGTGTTGAATAGGTTTGATGGCTAACCGGCGGAAAATAATCTCAAAAGATTTGAAGGAATCCATAATCAAGATGGCTGCTTCTATGACGCCCGATGATATGGTGAAAAAACTTTTGGAAAAGAATGAAATTTTCCAAAGAATGTTTAATAATTATGGTGGTTACATTAATTTACAACCAGAAGAACAGACGACAGCTCAGGAAATTTTTCGGGAAACGTTTCCCACGTATTGTGAACCTGATTTAAAAAAGTTTTATAATGAATGGGTCATTCAGAAAATTCATCATGCTATGAATGAACCAGAGGATATCACACCCAGTGAAACTTGCTCTCAACTCGTATACGATGGAGGTACCAAAACGTACCTCAATGCTCGAGTGTTGCCACCTCTCGGTCGGAAAAAAAGATTGGAAAAATTCAACTTGAGTGAATTTGTGAGACAAAAACGACTCAATGGCGATTTTCACCAAATAAACTATAATGATCGAGAGTCGATGGAAGATTTGATGGATTACTTGAATGAAGAAAAGGTTCGAAACGACCAGAAAGCTGATATTGCACTGAATCGAATAGTGGAAATGGTGGCAATATTAAATGGTCATTGCAAATATCGCCTTTTGGAATTGCATTCAGAAAGACGTATTCATTAACAGAGTTTAAATGACACTTGAAATCTAGCCTACACATATATAACCTTAAAAAAAAAAAAAAAATTTTTTTTTTTTTTTTTTTTTTTGTAATCAAGTACATTGAAATGATTTCTGTACAAGACTTGCTCCAATTTATTCTCCGACATGATTACGTTGTTGTCTTTGGTAACCTTGGACGGTATCCCCGTGTTCTTTTTGATGCGTTCGTTGCCGATTCTCAGTTGAACGTGGCTATTCACTCTCCCTATTATTTGTGTTCTAGTACTCCAGATGAACGCATTCGTGTGGTGAAACCGACCCACGTTCAACCATGTGATTTATATGTTGTTTTGGAACCCACTCCTCATCAACTTTTGGAAAAACCAGCTCAAGCCACACGCATGGTCGTTTTTACAAGTCATTTTACCTACAAAACTCGTCCGGAAAATGTCTGGACTTTTGTCAGTTTTTTCCATACCCTCAATGTCTCTGAATTGGCTCGAAACACTCAGGAGCTACTTTCCCTTCAGGATCATTCCATTCAAACTGCTTCCATCCATCAAGTGCAAGTGGATGCTATCCATAAAGTTACACTTTCTGGACGAGCAGATGGCGCCTTGGATACTCCCAATACCTATGTTCTGATCAATTTGACGGGTTATTCCAGTCCTTTTCACATGTTTTTAGCTATTTGGGATTCCTTTGATTACATGTTGGCCAATAAAAATTTTGTGAAAAAGTGGATGATTTGTTTTCCCCAAAGCGGGGGTCGAAAAGCGTTTGATCAATTTGTCCAAAATTGTTTGGACAAATTGTTTTGTAAAACGTTTGAGCATGGAAACGTGACAGCGATTGGAAATATTTTATCCCTGATTCCTTTTTACAAGTCGGGATGTATCCACCAAACGTTTTCAATTCCCAAAGGAACATTTTTAGGTGTGGAATACGTGGCCCCCAACACATTAACAGATGCTTGTAAAGCAGCCACCATGTATAATTTGGAACATTGGGTGGGAAATGTTTACCGAATAAAGGATCAGTAAACAAGATAAGGTATACTATGAGTAAAGCCAATGATATCAATATTGAAAATTTGAATTTAGAATCCTATTTCAAAACAATGGAGGTTCCTATAGGGTACACCCTGCCGACAAACGTTTTTCCAACGTTACCACCTCCATCCCCTTCACGGACCAGGAACCGAGCCTCCGAAAGAAGATCTTCAAGTGAGGGATACAGTTCAGGGAGTTTCTCCAAAAGTTCTAGGGATCAACAGGTCGTTCTAGAAGTCGTTCTCGAAGTGTATCGGCTAGAGGTTGTTCAAATTCTCCCAGTCCTAACCGTTCCCGAAGTGTATCGGCGAGTAGACGTACAAAATCTACTGCCCGTTCCAGAAGTGTATCGGCGAGTAGACGTACAAAATCTACTGCCCGTTCCAGAAGTGTATCGGCTAGTAGACGTACAAAATCTACTGCCCGTTCCAGAAGTGTATCGGCGAGTAGACGTACAAAATCTACTGTCCGTTCCAGAAGTCGTTCTACTAAACGACGTTCAAAACGACTTGTTGCTAGGAGAGAAAGGTCAAAAACTCGTGTTAGTAGGAGTAAAAGTCCAGCCGGTAGGAAAGGAAGAAGGTCTGCAACAGCTGGTCAACATCGTTCAAGATCTAGAAGTCCATCAGTGAATGTAAATCGTTCTAGATCTCCAAGTTCAGCTTCTAACAGTTCCAAAAGTCGCTCTCCGAGTCCTGAGAGACAACCCAATAGACGGCGACAGAAAAGAAAACTGAAAGTTCAAAGATCTCCCTACTTGGATTGGGGAAACTCTAGACGTGAATTGGTGTATGATTATCCACCCCACAGACTCACATTCCATAATGATGATAAGGATTTTACGGTCCGTAGAATTCCCAATAAAGCATGTAGTTATTTACTAAGCCATTGCTCTAAGACACATCCAATTAGACGGGACACTGTACCACGAAATACAACTGTCACAATTAAGAAGAGAAGAACATTAAGATAATTAAAAAAAAAAAAAATTTTTTTTTTTTTTTAATACGTTCTTTCTCCCAGCACTATTACACCCAGTAAAATTATGACAGCCCAAACATGAACATACTGTACAAACAACATTCCCAATATTACCATCATCAGAACAATCACCAAATGGAGTGTCCATTGATAACGTTGATTTTGTTTTGACATGTTGAAATGGTTGAATACAGGTAATGTGGTTTCATAATTAATTTTATCATTGGCTTGAAGGGCATTCAAATATTCTTGAATTTTATTGGCCATAAATTCGTACCTGTCCGATTCATCTTCCAAAAGATTATCCCACAACATTTCAGGCGTGACTTCAGGATTAAAATTATTCCTTCGTTGAAAGTACACCAAATCCAAACGTTTATTGATTGCCTCCAAAGTCTGTGCCGTCAATACATTTTCGTAATGAAATGGGTCCACAATATCTAAAATAACGGATATTACACTGTAAACTGCCAAAATATTGGAAGCTCCAGCCATTATTTTGCCCGCTGTGGCTAATGATTTTACCGACAGGGAGAGCGTTTGATTCAAAACCGCCTGTGTCAATGCCGATTGGATGGGAAGGTTGCCGGCCGCTTTCAACAGCAATTGAGGTGCCTTTTTCCGTAATATTTTTTCCACGACATGTGCTGCAATATCCACTCCAAAATCAGCAAATAATTCGGCGGTCACCTCACGAGCCACCTGAGACGTATCAGGTAAGGATATGGTATCATTCAGATTCACTTCCAGTGGCACTGCAGGATGGGAAGGTACTGGAGGATAATGTGGATTCTGTGGAGGGGTAAGAGCACTCGTTTTGAGGGCTCGATAGACGGTTTTTCCCAAGAAAAATTCCCCAATAGTTTGATCTACTAAAGAATAACATTCCTTCCCATCAAATTCCAATCCATAAGCTTGACAATATAATTTATTGAGATAAATGTGCCCATTTCTCCAATCCAAACCCGCATGCAAAGGATGTTTCGATTGCATACCAAATATTTGTTCGGGAAAAGAAGCCAATACTTTTTTCAAAGGATTGACCATGACACAACGTGTTCCCCACCATTCCGCATCAATGGGGGTTGTCATTTCTCGGCAACTGGGTTGACACGACAAGACCCATTTGTTGGCTAATTGAGTCCATTGTATATCATCTTTCCGAGTACATGGGACACCATTAGATTTGAAAGGAAAGCAACTGAGTCTCTTACAGCCCAATTCCGTAAAGTAAATTTTATCTACTACAATACACTCTGTAGCCAGAGAAGGGGGAATATAGTAATCTTGGCGAGTGGCAGGACGTATTTTTATTTCCACATGTTGAAAATAATGGGGGTAACGTTTTTGATACACATCATATAAATACTGGGTGGTATGTTCGGTAGCATAACGCAGAGCGTGTTGCATTTCATACTTGCTGGGTCGAGACATTACAAGACACTTTCTAAGGTGGGACCTTTGTTTTGACCTGAAAGCACAATACTTTTTAAGCAAAACACGGGTTCTCCCACCAAAGTATGTTGGGTACATTGGTCACACGTAGGATGAGGGTGCACCGCAAAGATAACGTGAGGAGTAAGATAGCGAACCAAAGAGCCATTTTCTAATGCAGTGGCAAAGGTCCAAAATTGATGTCGAGTGAGCCAAGTGACTATTGTCACAATTTCATCCGACGTGCACTCTTTGGGAAGAGCGTAACAAGGATAACCACTCACAACATGTTGATCACGAGACACAATGATACTGTTTCCCTGAACAATCAGTTGAGAGGAGGAATCACAAGCACACACAGGATGGTGTTCAATGGGAGCGCACTCCTCGGGTTCGCGGGTTTCCAAAACGATCAGTTTTTCTTGAGCGGCGTGCTGCAGAAAGGCGTCGTTTAACAATTCCTGAGGAACGTAAAGATGTACCATAATTGCACCAAACGGTAACCGAAAACCGAATAAAAGAACCCTGAAACCACCACTGAGAAACGGGAAACACTTTGAAAGAAACAATATCGGTATGAAAAAGACGAAAATAGGAAGCCAAATAAAAAGTTAATAGAGTTTTATTCCAGGCTAGTTGAGGACAACGAACGCAGAGATCCAAATGTCTAAACGGCATCACTCTCTTTAAACTTTTACTCTAGTCTCTTTGCTTATAAAGAATTATTCATTAAAAAAAAAAAAAAAAAATTTTTTTTTTTTTTTTTTTTTTACCCTTTTGCTCTGGCATGTAGACTACACAATCCCCGTTTTTCAATTTGAGCATAGCACATATTTGGGTTTACACACACTTCAAACCCAATCGTCTCTTCACACAATTTACATTTAATCACTTTGCACATTATTCCTTTATTCTTCCAAAAAACAAGATGAAACACAGTACATACCAATCCTTTAAAAAGGCCTACTTGGGCAATGTGGATCATGTGGCTTTGTTTCAGGTTCTTCACGAGGAAAAGGACCCCTTTGTACAAAGAGCTGCAAGACTCGCCACTCGGATGGATTCCGTCCAAGTTCCATGGGATACCAAACTTTTTCAAAATGAATTTCGTCAGGGTACTCCACAAGAAAGATTGGAACAAACCACCATGATGTTTTTGCTACGGTTAGTGGCCCTGGTGAAGGAAGAAATGCACATTCGTACGTTTCGCAAACCAGAATCTCATGAAGCCGTGGAAGCTTGGATTATTCTATTGAAACATACATTATATGCCACACTTACTCTATTGTATAATGTAAGATGGACTGTAAGACATTTTTTTCTCTTGGACAACCTAGTGTTTGATTTAGTACATGAAGGTCAAGTTTCTACCTTGCGTCAGTTTATGACTGTAGAATTGAACATTTCCATGACGGATGCCCTAACGTTGGCAGAACAAAATTTTGACAAGTTGAATTTTTTAAATATTGTTCAATTTGGCTCATCCTTTTGGCGTTTACTCCATTGGATGGCTGAAGCTATGGACATGAGAGACGCTTCCAGTCATTCAGATATGGATATGGCCAAGAAAATGTGGCGTGAATTAATTACTGGACCATTGTACCGATTGCTGCGTTGTGGTATTTGCATGACTCACATGCGCCACATCATGCAAGAGATGAAATCAGAATTGTTGGACGAATCTACAAAATACCAATTGATATGGTTTAACATTCACAATAAGGTGACGGCAAGGAAAATGTATCACACTGCGCCTCATTCCGAACCTGTTTATTCAGAATCAGAACTGGAAAAGGATGCAGC
The DNA here is from genome assembly GCA_019973975.1 of Trichonephila clavata. Lineage (NCBI taxonomy): Eukaryota > Metazoa > Arthropoda > Arachnida > Araneae > Nephilidae > Trichonephila > Trichonephila clavata. Next base: position 51,177 of record BMAO01022810.1, read on the forward strand.
ATTTATGCGCCAAGGTTTATCTCCATAATAGTTACTTTTGGGTGGTTTCTTTTGGTGTAAAGTATTTATTTTCATAGATTGAAACATGCGAGGAGTAACAGCCACCCGTCCTTCGGCGGCTAAAGCATATTGATCCCCAACAAAATCTGGTTTCGTCGTGTTCCACCATACAATACACACCCCAAATCCAATATCATCACTCAGGAATGAGAATGGTGGAGCTCAAGTCGATAACGGTCCAATATATTCTTGTAAATGAGACCCCCATAGGATCCAAAGTAATGATTGCGGTCTACAAGTACAAAATTTGGTTTTTGATAAGTATCGTCTGGGAGAGCAGCATCTCGAATGGAGTTGAGCACTTGAAAATGTTCCACAAGTTCTTGAATAGAATTGTAAGGTACATATACATGTGCCATATTTAAAATCAACCACAAGCTTGACTGTTATTTAAACTCATTAAAAAAAAAAAAAAAATTTTTTTTTTTTTTTTTTTTTTTACAAGTCTGTTAAAAGTTTTTTAATAACAAGTTTGTAATGGCAAAGCCACTACGTCGTTGGACTCTCTTTCAATTTCCACCAGATACATTTCATAATCAGCAAAACCACATTCCTTATGAAATGGTTGTCTGTCGAGATGATGATAACACTTTATACTTTTTCAGCAATACAGTCGCTTGGTGTTTGGGATATTCTAATCCACATCAAGCCATCCAAGACCTTCATGTCGACTGTCATTCCTTGGAATGGGCCAGTGGTTTATTTTTGAAAAAGGAAAATGTTGAAGCCTTTGCTAATCAGACTGATATCCCGTATGCTTCGGCTTTTCTGAAATGGTTTTTTCCATACTACAACAAATGTGTCAAGAGATTTTTAACCCGTCACAAATAACTTTAACCAGATTCGTATCCAGAATCTGTTTCAAACCAGGCTCGTCCCATCGTCGAATTCTTCTCATTCTCAACATTTGCACATCTTGACGACTTAAAGGACTTGACACATTGGACATTTGCGTGGGAATGAGCATGGAGGCAAAAAATGTGAAACTCATGTTCACAATCCAAAGTCCATACATTTTCTCGATTGTGAACAAGAGAGTGAGTACACAAGAAGCATTGGTTCATGATGGCTCTCTTGGCTATTCCTCTTGTAAGCCAACGAGCCGTTCCCGAGTAATTTGAAGGTGAATTTTTAATCTTTGCTCGTCCCGTGGTGATATTTTCAGGGTATAAGGTCGGTTGCGAAGCATTTCATGGCCCGTTAACATCCGCAAATACGCTTCGTGAGTTGATTTGGATCGAGTCACGTCCAATTGTACGAGTCCATTCAACGGAACTTGATTCATCTTTCCCTCGTGAAAAAGGGGTGGTTGCCACGCTGCAACAGGATCCGATGAAGTGATAGGGCACAGATCAGACACTGGGGCTCCTACGTGGAGTCTTTTCACTTGACAGATGGGTAGAAAGAGGGACAAGTGACTTGTGAAAACGATCAAATGCTTTACGTAGGAAGGTTTCTGAACAGCGTAACCAAAATAAGGTTCTATTAGAATCATAAAATCCACACGTGACTGGGGGAGTTGTACTTGATAGGGACAATCAATAGCCCAATTGGCTATAACCACCACTGAATCTTGAGCAGAAAAACAATAATCCAAAAAATAGGTTAAGACGAGAGGAAGGCGTCCTAAATTGCCGTACACAACAGTAACTTCTTTGGAACGACACTCGTGAAACAGTTGTACAGCTTTACTCAACTGTGTCTTGGGGTGCATTTGAAGAGAATTGCGTTCACCACGCAGTCTGTCAATGCCTTCTCTCAAGAGATTCCAAATGTAACCTGATTCACCGGGTTCAACCCTTTGAATAGAAGGTTGTAAATTGAATCGAACTGATTTGCAAGTCATCTTGACTGATGAACAAAAATTATCCATGAAGCTTTTAAACAATACCATTAAAAAAAAAAAAAATTTTTTTTTTTTTTTTTTTATGGTTGTGTTATCTCTTCCTTTTTTCTCTTTTTTGCTGAACCATCTTCCAAGTTACTCGTTAGAGAGTCTGCATTATTGTTATTGGTTGAGACTACAATTTTACTTTTCAAAATTTCCACTAAGCTATTGAAATATTCCCAAGTTGTATTGGACCAGTACACGTCTGAACATGCTTTCAGCACATTGTCTGGTAAATGAATGCCTGGTCCCTTGGGTAATTCCAATCCTGCAGATTCTTTCAGTATACTACTCATGACTTGATACACACAATGCATTAATTTTGAATCAACAAGTTTATCCAAAAGGTGATTTTCCAATTCTTGGTATACTTTCCGTATGGCAAACACATGTACCCTCTTGACTAGGTCATCCTGCTCCCGATCATAACGTCCTTGCTCACCAGACAAGCTATATTTTAAATTCTCCAGGTATTTTTTGTATTCAAACTGAGGCCCATTATTTAATTTAGGCCCTATTAAGCCGTCAATGGCCAAAAGAGTACTCATGGTGTTGGATTGACCACTCTTAACCATATTTTGAATCAATCTGTTTAATCGTTCATTTTTCACAAAATCTTGAGCCAAAATGCTTTCAATACCATCCTGCTTATGAATGTAACGTAAAATGACCTGGGTTACTTCTGGATTCACCGGGGTATGCGTGTTCATCCACTGATTAATTCCTTGAAAAGTCAAGTTTAACTTGGTCATAACATCATTGAGAATACGATATTTAAATGTCTGCATATTGACTAAATCATTGCTTCCGGGCTGAACAGTTTCAGGGAGGAAACTTTCAGCAATTTTATTCAAAAGTATAGTACTCTCCATGATCCAAAAATAGTTATGCATTCACTATGTGAAGTAGTTGAAAATGTCATTAAGAACTTTGAGTCTCTCAACTAGCTTTTAAACATTTCTAGTAAAAAAAAAAAAAAAAAAAAATTTTTTTTTTTTAGTATCATTCCTCTTCATTGGGTTCAAATACTACAGCGGCAATTTCTGTCAGATTCTTTTCAATGTTGGCATCAGACACCATAAACAATTTTAATGTATCAATAGTCCACGGTATGGGATATTGAACATCGAATGCCTGTACTTGCTTCACCAATTTACACACAATACCATACAAACGTCTAGCTTTTGCAAAGGCACCCTTTTTCACTTGAGCCGTTTTCAAATCCATACTACACGCTACATGTCCCATGGCAATATTAAATGCCAATTGATCTGCATGATGGTCAAAGAGAACATTGGGAAACAGCTGATGCGTTACCATCTCCACGAGATCCGACGGAGCCTGAATTTTCTCCTTGACCATTTTTTCCAACTGGCCATATTTTGCAAAATTTTCTGATAGACACTCGATCCCTTCCCCTTTTTGAATCGAACGCATCACATAATACAAATCTGTATTTCGCTTGTAGGAAACGTCCGATTTGATGCCGCGTAAAATTTGCTGTACAAAAGCACATGATTCATATTCTTTCCAGAAAAATTGACCTCGACAGATACGAGCCATTAAATCCAGAGCCCAATTGGCCACCATTCCAATATCTGAACAGCAGGCATAACACCCTACCAATACATGAAATATATCAAATGGAATACAATAACGACTAAACATTTTACGAATCGCCATCGAACGTTGCAACTGATTCAGCAGCTGCTTTATGAGATTGGATTCTTCCTCTTCCGGTGGAAGAGGAGTCCAATCCTTTCGACAGGCTTTTACATACGGAACCAATTTTTGAAAATAAAAGTCAAATTTATTCTCTTGAAATTCTTTAGACTCCATGGCCTGATGCAAGTTTTGCAGCAAATGATTCAACACCATCTTTTCGCTATCTTTTAGCGCTTCTTGGGGTTGGGCGTGAGTAATGGCATGCATGTAATCCGTCAAAAAGTGTTGCATTTCCTCCGTGGGTGCGTCCATCGTAGCATTTTGAGTAAAAGGAGCGTTTAAGGCTTTCAAAATTTTAACACTGGCGTACAGCTACGAATGGGCTGATCATCCACACGTTTGGGTAAAATACCTTCCACAGAAACCAGAGCAAAAGGAACGGGCACCTGTTCATCTCCAGTCAGGATGTGATACATTTGAGCCAAATGACAGGCCCCCAGCAAATCCACATTGGCTGCCTCCCGAATAAAATGGTACACATTGGGAATCGGCGTCTGGTGACAGGTTTCACATTTGACGGCAGGGGGTTGATTTACAAAGGCTATAATACTCATGCGGTCGGGATCATGACATAGGTGAGGACGAATCAGTTCCAGAAAATTCATGGTCTTGTTTTCTTTTCACAAATCCACTTTTTTTAGTCTGACATTTTACACAATTCCCCTGCATCATGGGTTGATTCTTTTTCGATACCACTGCTTTTGTGTTGAGAGTTTCGGTACGCATTTGACACTTTGGGCAATATAACCAGGTAGTTTCCATCGTCTCTTGATTGTTGTAAGAAAAACAAGCATGGAGTTTCGTCATGCTATCTATCGTTTGTATGATGAAGAGCATGTATCGGAACGAAAAATTGCTCAAATGTTGGGTTTATCCCCCTCTACCGTGCATTATTGGATTACGCGACGGGGAGAATCGGCCACGACCAAGTCGGGTCGACCTCGAGTCACCGATGCCCACACGGATCAAAACTTATACGAGGCTTCTCGGAAAGATCCTTTTTTAAGTGCTGTGGATTTACAAAAGGAATGGACTCCTGCGTGTAGCGTGGATACGGTCCGAAATCGGTTAAAACAAAAAGGATTAAAATGTCGTACGCCGGCCCGTAAGCCTTTTTTAACTCAATTTCATCGTCAAATGCGCTATGTTTATGCCCATTCTAAATTGCATTGGTCCGTTTCGGAATGGCATCGGGTCGTCTTTTCCGACGAAAAGATTTTTCGATCGTCCAGTCGGGGAGCTTTGAGAGTCTATAGACCTGTTCAGGGCAGTGACCGATTTGATGAACAATATCTAGTACATTCGTCCAATCCCATCTATGGACGTCCCCGATTCACCCTATGTGTGTGGATGGCCTTTGGAGGGAAGGGGAAAATACGAACCCTACATCGGATTGAACGACCCACCCTGAATACCGACTATTACATTAACCATATCCTTTCCTCCATAGAAACTGAATTATGTGAAGAGAATGAAGAGAAAGAACTCATTTTTATGCAAGATTTATCTTCTGTTCATACGAGTAGACAGACTACACTATGGTTGCAGGAACACAATGTAAATGTCATGCACGATTGGCCTCCCAAAGGACCCGACATGAATCCAGTGGAAAATGTATGGGCTGAATTGGTCCGTCGTTTAGAGATTCACTGGCGTCAAACGGGAGTGAGGAACCGGGATCAGTTGTGGGAAGATGTGTTGCAAGTGTTTCATGAATTACCCGAGGAATATTTTGAAAATTTAATTCGTTCCATGCCCGACGAGTCAAAACTGTCTCCAGCAAGCATGGAGGATGGGCAAAGTATTGAAAAGGTATCAATGCGGTACTCGAACAACTCCTCGTCTTGCTCGGTAAAATATTTCCAAATACAGGGGTTGGAAGGAGCACATTTTAAACACATGAATTTTAAGTGAGGCCACTCTTTCACCTTCATAAAGTATAAATCTTTGCTGGAATCATAACAAGTTTGTTCCAAATGGGGAATAAAAGAACGTAAAGAATCAACTCCTTCTTGTCCCGCAATAACAAAAATATCCTCTTCGTAAAATTGTAAAATGCGAGCATATTGCTCCATAGTAATGGTTTGAAGGGCATGAGCCTTCTCCACGATGGATTCCACGTAGCGACAAAAATAAAGCATTGTGGTAGTCTTGCTTGGTTGTGAATAAACATTTTTCAATCGAGCTCACCTTATAAAAGATTCTTAAAAAAAAAAAAAAAAAATTTTTTTTTTTTCATGTTATCATTTAATTTTTAATTTTGTCATGGCAATGTATTCCTTGGCATTTGCCAAGTCCTTTTCCATAAAGCCATCAAAGGCTACTTCCTTGTAATGAAAAATTCGGCACGTTCTCTTGTAGTGTTCATATGTATTAAAGGCTTCCCATTCAAATTTTCTTCCGCGAACCCACATGCGCTTAAATCCCATTTGCACTGCTTCCTCATTATTCTGAATACTATTTCCATAATCCAGAACCAGGACAGCATCCACACCTAATTGTTTCAATCGTCTTTTGTAGTAATTCATCATTGGTTTCCAATTTACATCTTGACTGGCAAATTGCAAATTGATGATATAATGACTATCGACTTGCGATAATAGTCCAGTCAGTTCCCAAATTGGCGGCATTCCCCAGGTGGCTACATTATCCAAACTAGCAGCAAAGTTTCAACTATAGCATCAAACAAGTTTTATAGTCATTACCCTCTCCATATTCTTGACATCTCCATAAAGACAGGGATCAGATTCTACCAGCTGAATACAATCATCCACCAGTTATTGAATTCTGCGCAAAGGTGGATTACCAATCCTACATAGGATGCTTGGATTTCAACAGTATTTTAACCATGTTGATGAAGAGTATGTACTTGTTGAAAATTTCTCTTATAGGCAAAAAATTTTTCTTCTCTTGCAACTTTAAAATCTTCATCCAGTTTAGACAATATAGTTTTCTTTGTTGAACCTCCACATTTCTAGTATTCCCTACACGTTTTCAAAAGTTTGTTTTCCTTCAAATACATTCCATGAAATCAAAGGGTTTTCCACGTTAATTTTATCGCACCCAATTCCACAATATCGGTCGGCTCAATTCAATATATTGCTTCATTAATGTACAATTCTTGCCAATGAGGGACACTGTAATGCCTCTTTTAAAATTCTTGCTCAATCTTGAGGCATCTGATATAATTTGTACATTTCATGTTTAGAGGTTTATTGGTCACATAATGATTAAACAAATGACAGGCAAATCACAGTGTAGCCTTCATCTCGACTAATCAACTCGTTGCTAAATGTAATCCAGGCATCAATCCTCGTTTCTTTGAAAAATGGCCAAGAGACCAGGAAAAGATTCCTTCTACAGCGGCAAATGCCACCAGTCGTTTTGCAAAGATGGATTTTGTATCAATTCAAGCCCATTCTGCCTTTTCTTAACGCAGAAAGGGTTTCAATGGCATTAACTACAATGTATTCGTTATGAATCTCAGAGAGTCTCCGTCAACAATACAGATAATTTGCTGAATATTCGTGGCAATCTTGATAGCCCCATAAAGCAAAGAGTTTTCGTCATTATTCTAGCAAAGCGTTATAGTAGTTTCAATTAGTCATCAAATACGCCAACTGTTTACATTTTCTAATGTCCATGCTATTATGGTATCATGCACTTTGACAGGAAAATTTTGTTACTGAATGACCTCACTAATTTTATTTTAAATGTTAATTTATCAAGTTCAGGTTAAGCAACCTTTTAGCTTTAACTGTATCTGAGACCTAAATTGACATTATTTGTTTACAATTTATTTCAAACTGGTTTATTTTTCTTCTCAAGTTTACTCAAACCTTATATTTATTTACCAAAACAAAAGTTCTTTTCAGAACTAAAGCTCTTTTAAATCCGTTTTATTCTTTAAAATTATTAGTATGGATCTTATATCATCAAGGATAGAAAACCAAAAGGTCAACCCTGCAAAGGAGGAAGTTATTTGTCTAGAAACAGCAGAAGCGATGGCAGAAATCTCCTGGAAACTGTTGATGAAAAACAGTTTTATATTACAGAAGGGATCCATTATCAGCCCAAAGTACATCTCTTCCCAACCTGAGGCCAAGTTATTTTTCACACAAGGCTGTGTTTTCTAGACTATTGCAAAAGTTTCACTTGCAAATATTATTTTCATTGTGCCCTTGTTATAAAACAACTTGCAATCCGTAGGATATTCTACAAGATTGAACTTTGTATGAATCATGCCGCAAGCTATGGAAGCGTGTATTTCAAGTTTCAAGGGAGTCTAAAATTCACATGATATTAACTTGTAGAAGCTGGTAGGTGCCTTCCCTATCCATAGGCAGAGGGCATACTGCTTTGAGCTTTTCATCTGTCTCAACATGCCAACCAATGGACAGAAAACATTTGCCAAATGCATACAACTATAGGTTAAAACAAAGTGAAGAAAATGCTCGAAATGTCGTCAAGGGCTAGAAGCTCACATAAAGTTATTCTTCCTCTAAAATATCAGGAAATCATTAGCGTGGAGTGTGTCATATGGTACATGGCAAAAGCGAGGACATACATCTAACCTAGGATTAGGAATATTTATCGATGTCCTTAGTGGACTTGTTCTTGACTTTGATATTGTGAAATGCTATCATAATTGCATAATTACTGAATTACAAGATATAGGGCGATGGTCAGATTTCACATTTAATAAAAGGACATATGGATGAGTGTGACAAAATTTGGTCGGTGATCTGGAGCCATGGAGATGCATGCGCTAATTATGTAAGGCGGTCAATAAGTGATTGCCAAATGGATTCGTTTCAATGCTGGTGATGGTGACTCAGAAGCACTGTTTGTCAGAAAATGAAGTAAGTTTCTGAGGTAAAATCGAAAGGAAGAGTGCTTGGATCATGTTACTTGAAGAGGCTAGAGTACATGAATTCATAATAAAGTAAAAGTGGAAGGTGAAGAAGGTGACTCTTGGTAGGCGTAAACGCAGGAGGCCTTGCAGTTAAAATATAAAGTTGCAAAATTACTGCACAGAAAGCTATAAAAGATAATGTTCCTAATACCCAAAAATGAAACTGCTATATATACCAGCCTGATGCATTTGCTCGTCAGCTGGCCAAGCCCTCCCATAGTAGAAATTATCCTGAAGGGGAATCATCATGGTGTTTTATAAAGAGCAATATGAAGGTAGAGCCCCAGGTCACATAGTTCAATGAGAACTTACTTGTCACAACAAGTAGTTGAAAAATTATGCCTGTTTACCAGCGTTTGAAAGCTAGACACATTCTTGAAGATCGTGGGAGGCCAAGGCTGGAGATTATATTAGAGAGTCTGCATAGTTGCATTTGAAAATGCCCAAAGAGAATATTCATTATCAAAGGAGGCTAGAAATAGCAGTTACGGATGCGAATCGAAAGCACAATTTGGCTCAGTAAAATCAGCAGATCAAAGGACTCAAACCTTAATGATAGTTTTCTTTATTATTGCTGAAAGACAGGACAGCAGCCTTGTTCTCAAAACATTTCTATGAAAGAAAAGGAAAAGAAATACTACTAATAAAGATGTAGCCTATATTTGATTAGCACCCAATTTTTCAGATTTATGACAGTTTTCTTTTATGTGTAATTAGATTTATTACTGTTTGCATTTTATAATTTAATTGTATTGAAATACTTTATTTTCTCATTATGATTAACAGAATATAATTTATTATCTGGTTGATGAAATACATTTCACTAATTTACTTCTATGAATATTATTAGAAAGTTCTTATTTTCAAGTTTTATCCTTTATATACCACATACTAAGTAGGCTGTTTCAATAAATATTGCAGAATCTTTTATTTATATATCTTTAATTTTTAAAATCAGTTATTTCTTATAAAATCAAGGCAGTTGTTTCTCACAAAGACAAAATTTGCCTCAGAGCTGTTTTGGATTTTGTAATTTAATCCTATTAGAATGCTATTTTGTAGCCTTGATTTATAGATACATAATATATTATCCGGTTGAGATAAAATAATAATGGGATACATTCATAATTTACTTCTGATATTATTAGAAGTTCACAAACACTTTTCAATTTTTATACTATCTATGCCATCGATGTGACTGTACAATAAATGTGCATATATGTATATATTCTGCATATATTACATTTATTTATGATATTAGTGTTTTATATTTCAAATTATATTTATATCTTCATTTTTATAAAAGCTAAGTTATTTTCCTTTACAAAATAAAAGAAATGTTTTCTCAAGATCAAAGTTGCCTCAGGACAAAGATTCAAAATGTTCCGTGGTTGCAATTTTTGTCCAATTCTCTTTCAAAGACTTTCAAAGTATTCTTCTAAATATGTGAATTCTCTTCTTGGATGCATTGCTTAATGATGAGATTGAAAGAAGGGGTCAAGTTTTATATAAAGTCATTCAGGATTCTTGAAATTTCATATAAAGATTTGCGTTTACCTTAGCACCATAAGTTATCATATAAAACATTACTTTACATGCATAAATTCCTAAGGGTGTAAAGAGTTAAAATCAGTTAAAATATAGAATTTTAAAATCAAAGCATGGAACGTTTTGATTTTAAATTATTATTAAATTTTAAAAATTTTCTGATTTCTTAAAATATAGTTTTTCTCACTAAATTTTGTATGGTTTTGGTTATAAGCAGAAGTACTGGCAGTCAAAGATTTGGGCATGTGTAACAAATTTAAAAAGTTACTGTCCACTGTAGTATGCGACAATTCTTATTCTTTTCTTATTGATTTCGGATGAGGGTCTCAATCAATAAGCTGTACATTTCTGAATGAATATTTTCAATGGCAATCTGAAAACCATAAAAGCAACGAGCTTCAGTCACTTTTACTTCACGAGCAAAGCGTTCTACTAAATTTTCAATCACAATACCATCACTGGCGGCAAAAAAGGCCAAAACATGAGAAAGAAAGTGCCGTTCATCGAGGGTTAACCTTTCCCAATCTCCCACATCTCTGACAAATCCACTTCTTCTGCGGTACAGAAAGAAGCAACAGCCTTTTTATACATGAGCCATAAATCCAAGTGTTGAAGGGGAAATGTGACAAATCGATTAGGATCATCCTGGAGTAAAATTTCTTGTGTACTCATTGTGCCTCAATACAAAGTTTCAAACAATGCAAGTCTAGCTACCCTGAGCAATTTAAGCGTAAAAAAAAATTGTTTTTTTTTCTTTTTCAATTCTTACTCTTCATCAAGCGTCCAAGCTGTTCGTTGGCTACCGATGTCCAATCTTCCTGCCATTCCTGTACATAAATGTTGCCCAATTCTTGCAACAAAGCCTCCGTGACATTTCGAACGTCTTTGTAATAATTAGCATTTCTATGTAAAAATCCTTCCGCTGATCTCTTGGCAAGATGTACTTGTAAAGTTATTTCATCCTCCATCATTTCCAATTTATTCACGTACAACTGCAACAGCGTCAGAAAAACAACACATCCCGAATCTGTTCCAGTCAAACTGGACACTTGGGGTTGCGACTCAAACCATCTATACATTGCACGCACGGCTTTGATGTGTAGCCTGTATTCTTGACGTATACATTTCTGATCCAAAATCGCCGACAGATACAATTTCAAATGTTTTGCTTCAAATCCATCAAATCCATCGACTGCCAACCAACGGTAAATGTCTCGTTCTTTAACATCCTGATTCATGGTGTTGCGTCGTAACCACACATTTAACAAATGGGTCCATTCCGATTCGTCTTGAGGAATTTTTTTAAAATGTTTCCTCTTGATGCCTTTCGACAAGAGCTGTAGCACCTGATCTTTGACGCAATCATCCTGATGCGTACTGAGAGCATGGGTATATGTAACCATTCTGCTACCTGTTGCAATACTTTCCACCGATGCTGTTCGATGGTTTCTTCCCTTCCTCCCACCAAACATTGATACACGACTTTTGTTGCAATAAACGCTTTAAATCAGTCTGTAATTCGGTCTCTAAATGTTTCAAGGGAAACGGTTGGAAAGGGTTTTCGGCCACCCCACAATTTTTTAAGACACCAGGGGAGACTGACAAAGATGGGTTGACACTCTCCATAGATGGTTTCAAATCGTTTGGAGAGGATGCCATGAGTTTGCTGGTGGGCAATGGGTCCAAACACACTCAATTCCCTTTGCGTAAATAAGACTGCGTATTCCACACGCACGCGATGTTTTTGAAACGTGTTGATAAACCACACGAGAGGTTTATGGTTGATTTTCAAAATTTTCTTAAATCTTTTTCAATATCAAAACAGTTGGTTTGATTCAACAAAAGAACGTATTGACAGGTGTGGGGGGTCACCTTGATTTGTTCATTCAATCGTCGAGCCGATTCCCATTGAGGGAAAGCATAGGGCATATTTGGAATCAAGATGGAACGTAGAGGACGAGTGTTTACACCCGAACAAATAAAAACAATACAAACTCGTGTGGAAAAGTTGAAAGACACGGAAGAAATGGCGTTGTTGGTGTTTTTATTACTCAAAACGAAATTAAAAATGTCAGATTTGTTGAGTTGGTTCAACAAGGATCCAGTCAAACGCCAAAATTATCTGAAAGAACACGCAGATTGGTTAGCAGATTATGGGTCGGTACCGGTTTTATTTCCCAAAACTCACCAGGCGTATTTGAATCAATGGAAACGATTATGCAGTCACTTGTTTGGTATACACCAAGCTACCTTTGAAATGTTGAAAAGATCTCTCGGCACTTTTAAGGAGTAATATACTAATAAAAAAAAAAAATTTTTTTTTTCTACCTATTATTGTTATACCCAAATTTTAAAGGGTATTTTCACGCCCAATATCTCCTCCAAATCCTCGTGTTCCTCTTCGAGTATCATTCTCAATGTGTGAAACTGCTATCAGCTTCGGAGTGAGTCCAGTGTACACGTTCACCATTTGAGCTACAAAATCTCCGGGTTGAATAAATTGCGTCTGCTGTGACATGTTGCGCATAACCACAATAATTTCTCCTCTGTATCCGGGGTCAATCACTCCTCCTTCCACGACAAGATGCTTTCGCGTGACCACGGACGATTTATCTTTTAAGAAAGCAGTCCATCCTGCTTTGAATTCAAATATAAGCCCCGTATAAATTTTAACTTGTTGCAAAGGATCCACCGCGTAAAATTTGGGACTGCACAAATCCACACCACAAGATTCATCATTGCGTACAAAGGGATCCAGGGCTTCATGTCGAATCTTTTCATAAGGAAGCTCCAATTGAATAGGAAAAGATTGCAAGTGAACGGGAGCTACGTGTATAAGATTATCATCCATGACCAACAATAATAATCTCAAGAGTGCAAGGTAAATGATATTAATCAACACAAATACTTGGCTGTAACAGGTTTCGGCTAGTCAAGCAATAATAACTGGCTTGAAAAGTCTACAGCTTTAAACATCTGAAAAAAAAAAATTTTTTTTTTTTTAATGAACAATTCTTGATGTTTCCAATCAAGTTCCTCACTCTTTCATTGAAATGTTCTCCAATTAAACCATCTCAACCTTTTCTTCGGCATTTTTCACCTCACCTAACATTATTTTATCATTATCCACCATTTCTTCACAACATTCCATTGTCCCCTCAAGTTTTATTGTCTCATTTCCTCGCTTCATTATTTCATCAGAAAATTCATTTTTTGTATTTTCCACTAATGGTTTATCCATGGACTCCAAACATTGTTCCCAAAGACTCATTACATTTATCTACCTTTTCCATCAAGTTATCCATCAAAGGTTTATCCATGGGTTCCAGAGGATATTGATCTATCAACTCGTCACATTGTTCCAAAAGTGTATCTATTGCTTCCGAAGGATATTGATTCATCAACTCGTCACATTGTTCCAAAAGTTTATCTATTGCTTCCAAAAGTTCTTTGTCATCCATTTTATCCATTGGTTTATCCTCCTTACATTGAATCGTTTTTTTTTAATCTACGCGAGGTGTTCGATTCAACTGCATAGCCAGGGTTCGAGCTGCTTTAGCAGCACAAGGGAATGAAACCAGTCGATTATGATAGTGAATGCATCCGTAAAAAGGATTCCTTACGGGTAGGTTCACAATGCAAACGTTTCGGAATCCACCCACCTTCTTAAAAAATTGTTTTTGATTTTGGGAGCGAACGGCCAACTGGGCATCCCATCCCATATGGTCGTGAATAAAACGTTGAAGCGTGTGCCACCAAGATTCCTTATTCATTTTCAGGATGCATTTGGCATAGACATTAAAGGCAGTGTTGCAACGGCGTTCACATTGATTTTTATTGCAAACGAGATCATCAATCGTGAAATACACATCATGAGGCATACGCATGTGTAAGATATACACCTTACGTGGGTTATCTACACGAGCAAAAGCAATTTCCATGGGTAATTTGTAGCCGTTATTACAACGAATATATGAGACTTCAGCACAATAATCCATGTTTAAAAGGCAATTGGAAAACTCTCTTGAAGTGAATGAATGTTTTCCCAAGCTAACAGTTGTAAAATCAAATAAAAATTGCAAAGTCTTGTCAAGCATTTAAAGTCAAGCTAAAAAAAAAAAAAAAATTTTTTTTTTTTTTTTTTACCACCAAAATATTTTTCTTACCATCCCAAAAATATTCATCAACAATTTTTTTGCATTTGAAAACAACACCTGTCCCAAAGTTGCCATCTCAGGCTTTATATCCGTTCGTCGCTCCAATGGCTCTGCTGGTATATCGGATCTGGCTACAAGTGGTTTATTGAATCGCCTCCTTGATTCCATTCTTTCTTTATCGCAATGTCGTGTCCAACAGATGTTGAAACCCTTCCACAGACATGACATCTGTATAATGAAATACATTCAATACATCATTTTCAATCACCGTCTCACCATCCATTAAACGTCCTTTGTAATCCACATAAAGCCCTTGTAAATTGTAGACCATTTTGTAATAACTATATCCCGGTTCCCAAATCTTGGACGCGTTACTCAAGGCCTCGGTAGCCGTTTTCGCATGCACTACGGCTTCTTTGGCTCTTAATCCTTCCCAAAACGAATGTTTTACAAATACATCGTTCTGATACCCGATAGATCCAAACATTTGATACAAGTGCTCAAAACTCCCTTTGGCTCCCGACAACACTTGGGTCACTAAACATCCACTACTCCTCTCGGCTTTTTCTTGAAACACTTCCAAGGACTCGCGTCCCCATTCATACAAGCTTTGCATTTCTTGCAAAGTCAAAGCAAAACACATTTGTCTTTGCAATACCTCCAAATAAAATTGCCTCAGTTGATCAATGTACTCAAAGGCTTGTTGCGAGCCATAACAATCATACAACACTTGAAACGTTTTGCTTAAATCACTCTGTTTGTAAGGCAAAAAATGAATATCGTTAAATTTGGCAAAATACACCACCAGCATATCTTGAGTCGGAGTCAGTTTCGGTCCTTGCATGACAAAACAGCCCAGTTGAGATTCTGGATTCAAAATGGTCGCGCATTCGGCTTGCGAGAGCGCATTCGGTACCAAATACAAATTACATTCATCTCCATCGAAATCAGCGTTCATGGCTTGCACCACTTCCAAAGGAATGCCAAAACAATCATACTCCCAACCCGGTGAATGGACTTTTAAAGCAATAAAATTTCCGGGTTGTAACGAGGGCATCCGATTCAAAATAATCCATTGATTGTGGATATTAAATTTTTTCACCACGTGGGCTGGAAGTTGAATTTGATTGGGGCGTAAACTGGCATCCGGCACAATCATGCCTCTCATGGATAAGATGCACCTTTTCCCAAACGCTACTTGTCGAATCAAGGTGGATTTTCCGCACGACCGACGCTGTAAACTCCCATAATTGAGAGGGGTTTCTAAAATTTGTTTGTAAAATAAACCCACTTTACTGGGAGATTGAACAGTTTGGGTCCGACTCGTCATGGGTAACCCTTGCACAAACTTCATAATCTTTTCATACACCAAGGTGGACACCACTTGCCAAAAAATGGGATCCGGTAACACCAAAAAATCTTGATCCATTTTCAATTGGGCTTGAGCCTTTAAACGTTTCAGAATGGGCAGTTCAAACGCATATTTAGGGGTAGGTACGGCAAACGATTGAACGGGATACGTTTTAAATTGATTGTTGTAGTAAAAATGGCCACAGCACAAGGTATAAGGAATGAGGGGTAAACATGTCTTGCACACTGAACACTTGTCCGCAAAAGGATGATCTTTGCGCCAAGCTTTGAGCAAATCAATCACTTGTTGGGGTGTTTTTTGAACAGGACAATCGTTTAAAGACAAGATTGAAAAAGAATACTGGTCCACCGACATGTCGCCAGAAAATTATCCGAGACGTAGAGATGGAAGTGAATATTATTCCAAAAGAAAGAAACCTTTTATCAAGGATCCCTTGTCGGGAGCGGAACGGTATGCTAGAGATAAAGACGGTAATCAGTTGTACCCAAATTCAGAGAAACCTTTTGCTAGAAACAAACACAATGAAGAATATTATGCCAGGGATGTTCAGGGAAATGAATGGTATCCCCTTCAACATGGAAAATCTGTAATCATACAGGATACGAACGGCAGGTTTTACCTTGCCAAAAGGTCCGATGGTAGGGAAAGATACCCACGAGACGCCAAAGGAAACGAATATTATTTGCAGAAGGATGGGAAACCTTTATTATTGAGAAAAGCAAATGGAGAATATTACTTGGCACGAAACCGCAAAGGGTATAAATTAATTCCTTGGAATTTATTAGCCGCGTTTGCGAACGATAATGAACCGTTCTTGTTTACAAAAGATGTTTTGGGAAATAATGTCTACGTTCGCCAGTCAGAATTGCCGCAAAAGCTAAGTGCGCTATGCAATTGCGTGTGTAATATATTATTTGATTGTCCAAAAGCCTTAAGCGCTTTAGGATGTTGCTTGCTCAAAGGATTTTAAAACTTGGAAATTAAAAAAAAAAAAAAAAATTTCCCATCATTTAAAGAAATTTTACCTGTCTGAGCGTTCTAGAGTCAAGAAAGTCTCTTCACCATGTTACCGCTCACGTTGTTGAAATGGAAAAGTCGTGATGTCTCCCCCAAGAGTCATAGTTTCTTGATTGATTTCAACCAAATCCACGTTCGCAACTTATTTTATTTTGTTTTGCCCTCAGCATTTCCCGTCAATATTTTGGTGAAAACATCCACTGTCAACTGGATGGTCACAAAGTGAGTCAGTCGTTTTTGGACACCAAATGTTTCATCAATGGGACTTTGACCAATTTTTCAGGCGTGGAGAACCCGATTCTTCCCGTCTTGTATCATGATTATTACCAATGGGTCTCCATTGTGCTGTTGTTACAAGCCCTTTCCTTTCATTTACCCTTTCGACTGTATTCCAAAACCCTTCATTCCTATGTACAAGAGTTGACTATTCAGAAAGTGGAACCCTCTGAATACGATCGAGTGTTTCAGGTCATTACCGCCTCTCAAGGCCATGGCATGTTTTGGAAACTATGGACCTTGGAATGTGTGTATGCTGCCCACCTCCTCTGCCAAATAGTGCTGTTAAATGTGTTCTTTCATCGTGTGTGGTCCTTATCCAGCTGGTCCTGGTCTGCCATTCCAATGTTGTTTCCGGACATGGGAACCTGCCTCTATGACTATTTTTCAGGGGGAGGGCAAACGACCGGAAGGTTTCGTTGTTTACTCCCCCTGAATAGTGTCTAACGAAAAATATTTTGGGTGGTGTATGGTTTGTTTGCCAGTCTCCTAGTGCTGCATACAATCTTTTTTCTGTATCGTCTGCTGCTCACCATACGAAAAGGTCCAAAATGGATCAACATGTGGTGGAGTATGCAAATTGCTACCAGCGTGTCAAAAAGCTGGCACGGGAAACAAGTGTTGCATAAAAAATGGAGGCGTTACATGGACAATGAAACGGACTATGTCAGCATGGAGTTGCAAAAAGTAGAATGTAACAATTAAAAAAATAAAATGAAACTGGGAATGAATGCTTACAACCAGAAAATACAAATTACAAATATAATCGTCATCAAAAAAAATATTTTTTTTAAGCATATTACATCGTTTAAAGTTTCAACCGCTAGAATCAAGTATCATCATGGACAGTCAACTCTGCCTCAATGTCTTTACACGAGAGATGGAACAACACGACAATCCCCATTTAACCTTTGAGACGCTCGTCCTGCGCCTTTTGAAACGCGTGTCTCACTCATTCCATCATACTCACCCATACTTTGACACCCATCTAACAAACTGTTGTCATCTCGTAGAAAACAAGGTGGAGAGATTATGGATACCATGGAATCCACATCTTGGGCCAATGCTAAAACTCCTTTGCAATTCATCTCTAGTCACCAACCAGGAGGACTAGCCGCGTTGGCGGTGGATGAATCGGAATGTGTGGTCGTCATGGACACACTCTGGTTTCGATATCCTCTCGTGCCTGAATGGGAGACGCGAGTGATGGCCGCGCTCGTGGAATGTAAAATCATGGACGTGTATGTGGCGGGCTTGTTGTTGTCTTTGAAATGAATGGCCCCTGAAGAGATGAACGTCTATGTGGACCCAGAACTCAATAAATTGAAATATCCTTGCAA
Organism: Trichonephila clavata; assembly: GCA_019973975.1. NCBI lineage: Eukaryota > Metazoa > Arthropoda > Arachnida > Araneae > Nephilidae > Trichonephila > Trichonephila clavata. Next base: position 69,475 of record BMAO01022810.1, read on the forward strand.
AATGTGCCATAAAAAGAGTTGTGCCGTCACCAAAGCCTATTTGTTGTGGAGACGTTTGACGAAACGAGAACCCTGTAATCTGATGCATGGGGACTCTTGAAAATATGTTTAAACCCTCTCGTTATGACCCTAGGTTGGAGAAAAAGGAACCATTCACTGATAATAATCTTGAAGGCTATTATTGAATAATGAAAAGTCCCACATAATTTTGTGCAAACATTACTGGATATCGTTTAATTGTATCCCAGAGTACAAGGAATGTTCTCCAAAGAAAAAGTGTGTTTAAGAAAAACCTGTGAAAACAATTGCTAAGACAAAAAAAAATTTTTTTTTTAGAGAGAGAGAGTTAGAGTGTTTAAAAGGTTGAGCCTTCAACTCAAGCTCTCGTTTTCTTTGCTGTGTTGTAAACATCATAATTATGACTTTGTTAGAATCTTTACTAGGTGAATTGGAAAACAACATTCCCCATTTTTTTCATAAACATTTATCCTGTGGCCGAGATTTCATTTACACTCAAAACCAAGCAATGTTTACTGATATTGCATGTCAGTTCTCCAAAGAATTGGAACCTCTGCGTTTACCCTTGGAACACATCCCCCCTTCCCAACGGCCCTTGAAACTCTCCCAATGGATTCATTACATTCTCCTGTCCAACCATATCAGGCTCACTATCAAGTTAACCTCCCTGATAAAAAAGAATGTGGACGCATTGTCCGCACCCCACCCCTCTGACATTCAACACTGGTTGGATGCTTTGAAACCCGAGGGAAAGATCAATTTAGTCACGGAATCCTACCTCCTCTTGTTGTTTATGTTGCATCTACGTTTCATCTATGAAAAGTTTCCAGTGAAAATGTTTGAAATTAAATTGATTGCTCTCAAAGTGGCCGAATCCCATCTGAACGCTCTGGATCAAGACCGTTCCCAAGAACGTCTCTATTCTGTGGCGATCCTGGGTCTCTCGGCTATAGTGCTGGGGGGATGTTTATACAAATTATGCAGATGAAGAGAGCGTACATTCAAGAGACATGGGCAAGAACGGAAAGTCCTAAAGAGATTCTTTGGAGGGTTGAAAGTGACTGAAACATTGTCCAAGGAAGTAGACTAAAAGAAATCAAACAATTTCACTCTATCAACAAAAAAAAAAAAAAAAATTTTTTTAAATGTCTTAGTACAAATTCTTGCAAGCTTTAATTTGTATTCACATTCATACCAGTGTTGTCGAATTGACTTTTATTCTAAAGAGTCTCAACCAGTGTGCAGGAAACTGCCAAAAGGCTTCTTACCTAGCCTATTGATCCCTACTAGGATGATACGTTCCAGACCCAACGATTCCAGCTCTCTCCATGACGAGCCTGGCCCACACGAAGCCGATGCTTCTAGCTCTCTCCGTAGCGAGCTTTCCCCACACGAAACACACGATTTCAGCTCCCTGAGTAGCGAGCCTTGCCCAAGCCCCGATTGCTCTATCTGTTTAAGTAGCGATGATACGGAATGGTACCTACTGAGTCAATGTCAGCACAAGTTTCATTCCAATTGTTTAAAATAATGGGTTACAAGCGGTAAAAATACATGTCCCTTTTGTCGTCGTAAATTATGTAAACGAGATAAAACGGCTATTGGATGTGGTCCATCTGGATACAGATTTCGTATTTTTGGAGATTTACTGAGCGGTGAACCCTTATGGGTGACTGAAGCCATCTCTTCCGACACGGAATCGGACCTGCCTTCAGATTCTGACATGGAAAGTGTTGCTGAATCTGAAAATGAAGATGTATCCGTATTAGAGTTGTTACTCAACACAATGGGTCAATTGATAGCAGAGATGCTTTAATCTGTCAATAGATTCTAACATAGAAAATGGTGTTGAATCTGAAAAGGACCTGCGTTGGGTGTTGTTACCCAACACAAAGCACTCATTTATAACAGATTTGTTTAAACGTGTCACTAGACAGGCTTAAACTTGTCACTAGACACCCAAAAGAGAAGGATGTACCCTAATGGACCCTACAAATTTCCTACAACCTTATGAAAACAAACTAAGATTGCAAGCATAAAACTCTAAAGCTTTGAAAAAAAAAAGAAAAAAATTTTTTTTTTCAATTCACCTTTATATGCAAGCTCACACTCTATTCATTTATTCTCAGCTGCTCGATTTTTTTTCTTGTCATGGCTACCAAACCCAATTGCGACTATCTCGTTTCCATCGAATTGATGCGCTACCAATCCCAATGGGTTCCTTGTCGCATCTTTCTTCAAAGTCCGTTTGATAATAAACAGGTCGAGATTCGTCCGACTCTGGGAAGCTTACAATCCTTTACCTACTCAGATGTCCTCCGAAACTTGAAGCAAGCTCCTTCCCTGTTCAGAGACCACGATGGTTGGGATCACAGTGATATCGTGCTAGTACCTCAAGACGAGTTGGAACACTTTCTCAAGTACCATTTGGTCAAAGATTATTTGGAGAGAAACAACCACGGATGGGAGTTGGTGATTGGAGCCACCGATCTCGCCACCTACATGTATTTGGATCCCATTCTACCCGAGGTGATGCATTATGTTGGAAAAGAGCACCAAGCAGATGACATGGTCCACGAAACGATGAAACAGTTTAACTGGGAGGGACAAGTCACCCATGTGTAACCTCCTACCCACTTGGAAAAAAATTCCAAACGAATGGACCAAGTAGAAGGAAAATGTCAAAGAGAGAGAAAATGTTTAAACGTGAAGAGAAAAAATGTGTAAGCTTGAAGCGAAAAGATAATGTGTAAGCTTGAAGGGAATTATTTAAAAAAAAATTTTTTTTTTTTAGAGAGTTGAAATACTTTAACGAGTCTTGCTACTCAAGTCACTTTTATGATGATTGAAATTTACAAATCACATCGTCGTTATTACATTATTGTTTTACGAGTCATCTTTCCCACCTTTGTGGACAAGTATGTGTTACCGTGTCGAGTCGGCACTCGTCTGGAATTTTCTAGTTTACCCCTCCATCTTTTATCTCCTGGTGTTCTCAAGTGCCAATTTGAACGCACCGAGACTGGATTTTGGTACCTACAGAACCATCCTTTGAACACTCCCCATGTCACGGAGGAGGGCACGGTGCCCTTGGAGGCCATGCGAGACTCTATTCTACCTACCCTCGTCTCGTATTTTCCCAAATTGACCCTGACCTATCACGACACCACCCTGGATGTGTGGCCCCACACCAACACCTTTTGGGCCCGAAAGCGATTATTCCCTCATCATTGGAAGGTAAATGCGTATCTGCAAATGAAATCGTTGAGACGGGCTGAACATCAGGACCAGAAAGTCTTTACCAGCTTCAACGATCTGTTGTTGGGGGAAGAAGATGGGGTTCGAGCCCTGTTGCCGAATGGAAGTGGTGAGCCCTAAGCAAGACACGATGAGTTCCCTGGTCATGCGCCACGAGAAGAGCACCACGCGGAATACACCTTATACGATTCCTTCCCCTAAGGAGGGTCAAAAACATTTTGAACACGAGATAAAGTTTACGTGGCAAGAAAGAGATCCTCAGGTTCCCCGACCCGTGGCCATCGTGAGACCCATGACTGTACTGCAAAGGGTGCATGTGTCACCCTCTCCCTTGAATAGACCTTCTGCCACACCTCAAGTGGGAACCGTTTTGCAAAGAGTGCGTGTGTCACCCTCGAATAGACCTTCGACAACACCTCAAGAGGGAACCGTTTTGCAAAGAGTGCATGTGTCACCCTCGAATAGACTTTCTACCACACCTCAAGAGGGAAGGAGAAGATGGACCTTTACACCGGTAGTGTAACAGAAGGATTTAAAAAGTTTTTTTCCATGATTGTAAAAAAATGTTGTCTATCGTCCAAGTAAACCAATGTAAAAAAAAAAATTTAAATTTTTTTTTTAATGCTTATGTGTTTGACTTGGTTGCTTTTACATATCCAGAATTATTTTGTTGTCCTGCTGCCATGTCTGTCAAGACGCTTTACAAGCTTATCAATTCCTTCAAGGATATTGTCGTCCGTTGTCCCCTTTGCTTTAAATCCATGACCTTTGGTCATTACTATTACACACATGCTTTGAAAGAACATTCTTTAAAGAATCGTAAAGAGTGCGTTTTTTGCATGAGGTTTAAATCTTGGCCTCATGGGTACAGAATGAAGCGTGAGAATGTGCAACATGTCTTGGATTGCTCGAAAGGTTTTGTGTCTCAAAGGAAAGACGATGAACCATCCCTGGATTATGACTATTCAGATGTCACTTGCGAGTGCAAATATTTCATCTCGACGCCCCACTACCTCTATGATCGTTGCAAAGACCCCACCTCTGTTGGATTTTATGATTCAGTGTTTGAAAAACCTGACCTATGGCCCCGTGGAATCGAATTTACGGAAGCGAGCGGTTTGGGAAAGGACGTTCATGGAATCTTTCAGCGCTAACTGTGCCATGATTTGGATTGGTTTCACATTATGGTGAAACATGACGCCTTTCCCATATTTTGTCGGGAGATGGAAGCCATTCGCAATAAATTTGTCCTTTTACCCTTCTGGTGTCTGTGTGATGGTTTGGAGAGGGAAGAAGGTAAAATACCCCATCGGCACATGATTCTGGCCTGTGAGCAGGATGGCTCGTTTCAAGACATTTGGAAACATATAGTTCGTTATGGAACCAAAGAACATGCCAAGAAATGCGTGAAAATTCAAAATGCTTTTCACTTGGCTCGGACCATTGTATACGTGAGCCAACCCAAGGCCATGTGTGATGGTAGGATCCCAGACCCTATAAAAGAGGGGAAACATACCTCCCATTTTTATATCAATCGACCGATGCACGCCCATAGCATTGCCTATTTATGTACTCTGTTTCCCAACGGGATAGAAAGGCTACTTTCGGAACAAAACGGTAAAAAGAATGTCGTACTATGGGATATCCACGCTCAACGTGGGCCAGACAAGTGGCATCATTTGAAATGGGGGGTCTTCATTAAAGTCACGGGCTGGAAATTTTTAAAGTGTCAGATACCTTTGAACGATCCGAACGAAGCGTATTGGACGTTGTACGGTGGCAAAAAATTGATTTCAATCCCGGGTATTCCCTTCAAATTCTCAGGGATGAAATGTACCTTTTATCCCCAAAGCAACAAAATGTCATGAAACAACTGAAAGAAATTAAAGAAAAGGCTCAAATGGAAAAGGATCATTATTGGAAACCCATCATGGCTGATTTGAAAATGGAATGTGACGTCTTTAAAAACGAGTATAAATCCAAAGAAAACGAATGGAAATTGGAGAGAATGACCTTTAAAGTCGAAAGAGATGCTTTTAAATCGGAGAGAGACAATTTTAAATTTGAAAGAGAGGTCTATAAATCGGAAAGAGACATTTTAAAAGCCGAAAGAGATGTATTCGAATCTGAGAGAGAGATCTGTAGGGCCGAAAGGGATGTATTTAAATCTGAGAGAGACATTTTTAAAGTCGAAAGAGATGCTTTTAAATTTGAGAGAGACATTTTTAAAGATGAAAGGGATGCATTTAAAACTGAAAGGGATAGTTTGTTGATGGAAAACACGGGAATAAAAAGGATGCTGCTACATGGACAAACTACACAATATATCTAAAAAAAAAAATTTTTTTTTTTTAAATACACTGTTTGCTTTCGAATAATACAACAAGTTTTATCATTAGCCTATGGTAATTACTGCAATAAAAGTGTCCCACAACCGTCACACCTCTTTTTAAGAGTAAAACACATGCTTTTTACAGTCCTTACCATTCAATGTTTCAAAACAGACTCACCTATTTTTAAAAAAGTGTAACGCCTGGTTTTACAGTCCTTACCAGTCCTTCCCTATCGGTTTGAAAACTCTCTCACCTATTTTATAATCCTTTCTACAATGGGTCTCCCTCTCATCTATTTTGCAATCTTTACCATTCAATCTATCCCCGCCCTGCCTCCCATTCAAGTCTTTGTTCACTTGTATCCCAATGCTGCTCAGTCTCCCATTTGATGCGCTTCTCTTTAGCCCATTTCCCCTACACTCGTTTCGTTTGAATAGTTCACTCCCTCCTTCCCCCAAAAGATGTTTCCATTTGAAAAAAGAATCCCTAGAAATATTCCTCTCTCCCATGATATTGCTCACATCCCTTTGCGTAGCCTCCCCAGGAACCGCTCAACCCTTTGCTTGGGGACGTCCCAACGGCCCATGACTGCCAAGTTTCCAGAGCCCCGGTGCTATGACCCCTCTACCATTCACCTATGGCAATCACTGTAAAATAGGAAACGCCTCTCGTTTTACAGTCATTACCCTAGGTTCCATACAGTCGGTCGATAAAATAGTTGAGCACCCTTTCCAAAAAATGATTGAACATGGAAAACGACCTTTTTTGAAAGAATCCTCGGCTCTTTTTGTATGTCCCCCACGTTGTGGTCCAACGGCTCTTTTTGTCAAATCCCCTTTTCACCTACCCCCCTTCAGAGTCTCCATCCCCTAGCTCCTTTTGTAGAATCCCCTTTTCCCCTCCCCTCCCGTTGTGGTCCCACGGCTCTTTTTGAATCCATAGTTTCTCTTTTTCCCCTACCTCGCTTTGAGAGTCCCACGGCTCTTTTTCACTATCCTGTTTCAAGTCGAAATCCACCTTAGAATGGCTCTTTTTGTATGAATTTTGTCCCCTTTTCATCTTCTTTTTACCCTCCTGTTGCATTTTATGCTCCAATCAACATATGAAACAAAGTTGGTCTGAACGTCGAAATTCACCTTAGGATTGCTCTTTTTGCATGAATTTTGTCCCTTTTGTTGCGTTTTATGCTCCACTCAAAGTATCCCTCAAAGTATCCCTGGAGAGCACTTCAATATCCTTATCGAAAATTTTTCAAATTCCTCCGAAAAATATTTTGGAGGGACGCGAGAAAAAAAGTTTCAACCCAGACGAATGATTTAAAACGGGGGGTGAGCCACAAATGAAATGGAGACCTGTCAGGGGGCAAAAGGAAATGGAGGCGTTACCGGGGGGGCAAATGAAAGGGAGACTGGTGAAGCGGGGGGTGAAAGCAGCGAAACATGAAATGGAGGCATGGCAACGTTCCCAGGAGATTGATTCCAGGGGCCCCGGTGCTTTGACCGCTCTACCATACACCTATGGCAATCACTGTAAAATCGGAAGCGCCTTTCGTTTTACAGTCCTTACCATAGGTTCCATACAGTCGGTCGAAAAAATAGTCGAGCACCGTGACCCTTTCCAAAAATGATTGAAAATGGAAAACGACCTTTTTGGAAAGGGCTCTTTTGGTCAGAATCGTGTCCCTTAGTGTGTGTTGATTGAAAATTTTTTTCAAATTCCTCTGAAAAAAATATGTTGGATGGGGCGCGAGAAAAAAAAGTTTCATCCTGGATGAAAATGGAGGGGGTGAGCCACAAATGAAATGGAGACTTGTCACGCTGGGCAACGACACATGTAATGGAGGTAGGTCAGGGAGGGAGACAAGTCAAGCTGGGGGAAAGCAGCGACCTATGAAGTGTAGGCATTACAACGTTGGTATGTCGAGAAAAGACAGAGAATCCTTCCGATAGGGGTGTTGTTAGAACATTGGAGGCGAGCCATCTCACGACGTTGCCATCTTGGCGTGTGGTGTGAACCATCGTCTACGTGAGTCAACCCAAATCGTCGTGTGACAAGGGTCCTGACAATTTAAGCAACATGCGTCTCATTTTCACATCAATCGACCCTTGCACCCGTACAGTATTACGTTTCTCTGTACCCTCTTTCCAGGGGGAATACAAAAATTACGGTGGGAGCCACTTGGAAATAAAAATGTATCCAGTTGGGCTGCCAAGCGTGTACGGGACCCATGGTATAATGTAAGATGGGGGGTACCGATCCATGTGACGGGCTGGAAATGTTTAAATTGTGTGATTCCCTTGTATCCGCGCTACGAGGAAACGGAGGAATGCACACCTTTGCATTTGAATCTATACGATAATAAAATAGTGTATGTCGAGGAGGGAGCCGAGTATTCCTTTCAACGCATGAGAGACAAAGTGTATGTGTTGCCTCGTAAACAACAAAATATGATGAATGAAAAACAAAACAAGCATGTGCCATGGACCACAAGCTGATATTAAGGTCAAAGATGAATGAAATGCAAGCGAAAAACGACCCAAAGCTAAACGAGATGAAAGCGAGAAACGACCTCATGGAAAGGGAAACAGATTTGATTCAAAGGGGAAACGACGTGTTGAAAAAGGAACTTGACGTGGTGAAAACAAAAGAAAATGAGTTGAACGCTAAAGTACAAAACATGTCAGTTGAAAGTAAAATATTGAAAGATTTGTTGCAAAGAAAAAGAGTGGAGAGAATCTCTTCCAATACATGGCGTTGGAAAAACAATAATGTAAAAATCTTGGTTCGACCTCGTTCAGCCATCTCTCAACTTTTGAGTTTACTAGCAAACCTTTGAAACTAAATCATGTAAGCTTCTCTAAAAAGAAATTTTTTTTTTTTTTACAGAGGTAGTATGTTTTAAACCTTTTGAGCTCTTCAATCTGCTGAGAGTTTGGTTGTCAATATTATTTGCTCCTGAAAGGTATTTTAAACTTGCCTCACATTCTTTTTTTGGCTTTTGCGATATTTTATTTTATTTGCCTTCCATTGTGAATCTAACACAATGTTCCAGGCACAGTCTCAAAAATTTGTCAACCTTCCATTGTGAATCTTACACACAGTGTTCCAACCACAGTCTGAATCAATGTGTCAGAGTTTTTTTTTCTTGTCGTTTCCAAACCCCCCACATGGAAGAATGATTCCTGGTCCCTAGCTATGCTCCTTTCTAGCAAACATTCTCCCATGTCTGTTCCAAACCATAAATTTGTATAATATATGGAATGTCACCATGATTTGCTTTTCATCTTTCACATTTTATTGGTCTTAGATCTTGCACAATGTTCTAAAAATTGTGTCAGAGTTTTTTTTCGGGTCGTTTCCAACCTTGACTCTGAGAGTAGCCAAAAAAAATGGGAGATGAATGACTGGTCCCGAGCTATGCTCCTTTCCAGTCATCCATCTCCCATTTTTCTGGGGAATCCCTGTCCCCCTCCTCTACGAGGCTGCTCGTATGGGGTTGGGCGCCCTGCAGAGAGGACAGGTATTCCTCACCTCCAGGTGTTGCAGTAAACACCGCATGTGAAATACATGGCCACAATGTGTCTTTTCTGGCCAATGCATCGGACTCAGACAGATGGAACACGTCTCGGGTATTTGGAAGACGCTTTCGGGCCATTTGAGTGCAAAACAGCCATCCAAGACGGCTTGAGCCAAGAGAATCCAAGGGGCCAACAGTTGAGGTCCATGTCGCCTCCCGGCCTTGTACGCCAATCGATACAATTTGGGAAGGGCCAAGACCGTCCACAGAGCTTGCAGAAAGGCCCCCTTGCCTTGGGCCGCCTGCTGTTCGAGGTAATCACTGTAAAGTTCGGAAGGTTCAGAAGAGGTGAGACATTCTAAGGTGGGCAAGTCGTCGATGGGCTCGGGATGGGGAAACACTTTCCGTAAAAGGTCTCCCAGGTCCACGGGGGAAAGAGCAATGACGTCGGACGGAGTGAGAGTCTGTAACTGGGCTCGAAACTGCATCATAAAATTAATGTACTCGGCCAAATGGGCCTCGTGCTATTCGGCCAGGTAGATTTGAAAGGCTTTGTCAGACTCCATTGTCTCGTATGAGGCAAAAAGGCGTCCGAATCGCGCTTTTGAGAGAAGAGCGACGCGCAGGAAGTGCTTTTGGATTGGCTAGACAGGAGGAAGATCCTGTGAGGGTCATGTCCGTTCTTCCAAAATGGATGGCATCATCTCCGGACCCGCTGGAAACCAAGCAGGGGCACCTTTCAAGGTGGCAGAAGGAGTAGGGAGTGGATCCACGGGGCCCTGTCTCCAACATTGACAGTGAGCTCGTGTCAAACATTCGAGGGAGTGTAAAGACCCGTCCCGTAGGACGACATGATTGAAGCGTTTCACGATAAAATAGTGTTCGGGGGCGTCAAAGACATTAAAACAATGGAGAGTGTTGGGTCCTGCAGTGCAGGCATCTGCACTATAGACACAATCGGAAAGATGGAATCCATGCTCGCTCAAGACCACCTGGACGGGAATGGGAAAGTGGGTCGCTAGTTGTTGAAATTTCACAATACCTGCTAAACGTGGCAAGCGTCGTCTATAAGACGACCAGCGTGAGACGTTGTCTCGCAAACCTGGGAGAATGTTTTTTTCCAATTCACCCAGGAGAGAATCGAACGAGGTCATCATTAAGAGAATAAGAAATGTTGACAACAGAGCAAACCAAATGAAAGCTCGAGTGGAAGGCTCAACCTTTTTAAACACTCTCCAATCTTTCTAAAAAAAAAAAAAAAATTTTTTTTTTTTAGATAGATTGGTTATAAACTTTATTTGCATCTGATAGATGTTTTAAATTTTATTTTTGCTTCTGAAAGATATTTCAAATTTTATGTGCGTCTGACAAATATTTCAAACTTTCCTTCTGAAAGATATTTCAAACTTTGTTTGCGTCTAAAAGATATTTCAAATTTTATGTTCTTCTGACAAATCTTTTAAACTTTATTCGCTTCCGACAGAGGGTTTGGGAAACCCATTCGGGATCACGTCATACATCCTTTGCCAACGCTTACTATTTTCGTCCGTCCAATGCATGGCCCGGGGTAAATAGTGTTGTCCAATCTCTAAAATTTGTTTCAATCGTGCTTCGGTGGGTTCACCGTGCATCACTCGTTCTTGAAACACCATCGATTCCAATAAAACGTGAATCACACAATCATGAGGGGGTTCTTCTCCCCGAGAACACACTAAACAATCTTGTTCACAATAACATGCATCCGAAACAACAGACATGGTAGGACAAGATAGATTGAAAAGAAACAATATTTCAAACCACACTACACTAGACGAGTAAATAAAATGAGGGGGTGGTAGAAAGCTTTTAAACTTTGAAAGAACACGGAGTTGTAATACACGCAGCACTAGAAGAGAACAACTCTAGCTAGACAAGAAATTAATTTATCCTTAAAAATTTTTTTTTTTTTTTTTAGAGAGAGAATGTTTAAGAGCAAACACTTTGCAGATTACATTTAAGAGTAAACACTTTGCAGATTGCATTTCAGAGCACATAATTTGTAGCTTCTCTTTTTCAACATGACCGACACGGACGATGTGTTGAGCCTGTTATCCACCCCCTGGTTCCCCTTTGCCCTCCATGGCTTCTCCTTCACACCCAGAGTCTTCTCATGAGCCCCCAAAACTAAACTCTCCCCAAGACCCTCGACGACGACGTCGTTTATCCTCGTCTCGACGACGCCCTCCTTATGCTTATCGATTTCCCCAGCACCACGCTCAAGTATTTTTCCATACGCACGGTCTGGCCGTGTTGTGTCTCCGAGACCATGGTTTCACGCTCACCAACGGGGTCGTCTCTAATGCTTCGGATCGCGTCGGGGTGCATGAAGTATTCAACTCTTTACATTATTTCAATGTCGGCACCCTCTGTGTGACCGATTCTCGTTCCAAGCAAGACTTTAAAGACATTCTAGAAAAACGGAGCGCTTTCAGTCCTTTCAAACGCATCCCCGTCATGCTCTTGAAATCCCATGCACGAGGCGAATGTCCCTTTTGCCACCATACGCAATGTCATCGTTGGATTGCCATGCAAGGCATGTGTGCCATTCTCCACCAACCTCTCAATCCCATTTTTCACTCGCATCCGGCCTGAAAAACGTATAAAAGGAGGACGCGGGTCGACGCTTCTCGTCAGTTTGCAGCATGGATGCCTTCCCAGAGCACCTCTCATCCACCGTGGTGCCCGTGACGCTGCCCGAGAAACCCGATGCGTTGGAATATGCCGCTCAACAAGGCCAGGTGCAAGCGGTCATCCTCTACCAGGAGCCTCACGCCAAACGCGTGTTTACCTTATTTCGTCAAGATCCGTGGTACCACCAAAAGACGTTGATGGACAATTTCAAGCGGGCCGTGCTGGAAGCCAAGCACGTCAACGAATTTCGACCCAACGCGATCCTGTGGGAAAAAGTGTCCAAAAGCCTCTTGAAAAATCCAGATCGTTTGCTCAAAAATACCGACAAGAGGATGGTGTACATCTATGGCAACCTGTTTTTTGTGAAAAAAGACTTTACCTTTGGGTTGAGAACGGTGCACCCCGGAGACGTGCATTTCATTCAAACGACGCACGTGCCCCTGCTGCTCTACGAACTGCTCCCTTCCAGTCTCCAGTGTCAAGACCGACCCAACGTGAACGAGAAGTGTTTCGAGCCCTACGACCAAATGCTCTACCATCGGACCATCTTGGAGCCACACACGGCCTATCCGATCCCGGCGGGAACCCACTATTTGCTGTTGACGTTTCAAAAAACCGTTTTTGGTCTGGACCTGATCCCCGAATCCCTGCTCCCTCAGCTCCTTCAGAAGGTATTTCACCTGGGAGATTTTCGAGAAAAAAACGTTGGATCAAATCGCCTACAAGCTACCGCCTCCGACCCCAGTGCTTGGACTGAAGCGATCGGGGGAGGAGACGCGCCCCTCCAAGAAACGAGGATGCATCCAGAGACCTGTGCAGATTCCACAACCTGAGCTACTCTATCCCCAGCCTGTGCAGATTCCACAACCTGAGCTACTCTATCCTCAACCTGTGCAGATTCCAGAACCTCAGCTCCTCTCTCCGCCACCTGTGCAGATTCCACTACCTGAGCCGATTCCAGAACCTGAGCTCCTCTCTCCACCACCTGTGCAGATTCCAGAACCTGAGCTCATCTCTCCAGATCCCGTGCCAGAGCCCGAAGTTGCTTGGCTCGACCAACTCCTAACGTCCTTCTCTGGACCCGAACCCTCGGTGCTCCACCTGGTGCCCTCGCTCTTTGATGAAAACAATGAACTCATCACCTTCCTGGAGACATGAACACGATATGGCGATGGAGCCCCTGGACTTGTCAATGCCCAAACTCTCCCCTTGTATCCGACCCTCTGTTGGATTTAAAGCCATGCAACCTCTGAATCTATCTTGTAGAGTATGATCATGATCAATAAAAAAATGATTATTTTTTAAAAAACACATGTCTCCTTCTTTGTGTCCGAATAATTTAACATTTATTGGACCCGTTGCAAACAAAAAGTATTATTTTTTAAAAAACAAGTCTCCTTCTTTGTGTCCGAATGATACAACCTTTATTGGACCCGTGTCCAACAAAAAGTATTATTTTTTAAAAAAGCAAGTCTTTTTGTCTTTGTGTCAGAATGATCCAACATTTATTGGACCAGCGTCGACATCGCACGACGATCGTGTTTAGCAATTTGGGTTGCTGGCCCGATCGAGTCACGTATTACGAGCACGACTATCCTTACACCATCCTCTTTGAACCCAATTTCGTGGTGCACGTGCCTCGGTCGTTTGGAAAGACCGTGGTCGTGTTTACCAGTCATTTGGATTTGACGTGTGATACAGGCGTCGAGTTGAGATTCTTTCAACTGGGTCGTCCCCCGTCTCGCTGAGTTTGGGAAGCCCATCAACCTCACAATAAGGAGGCCTATACATTGAATCTCACAAACTGCAAGCGCCTAGCGGAGGTGTACGTGAGACTATTAACGTGGTTGGATGATTGGGAAATGCATCGAGACGGCCACCTTCCTTGGCGCCTGGTCATGCCCCCAGCTTGGAAACGGGCGTTGGAACCCCACGTGGAACGCTCGCATCGCAAGGCCTTGGAATATGGGATGCCAGTTGACGTCACGCTCCTCGAGGCTCTATAAGGCCCGCCAGCCGAATCATTCTCTCTCAGCGAGAACAGCCATCTTTTCCCCTTTTTTTGGGTAAAGGAAGTTGCCAACGTTGGAGGACCTATTTTTAAAAACTTGTACTGAAAAGAGGCACAAAGATGTGCTAAATATTAGTTTCGAGGTCCCAGATGTCATCCAATACATGCAAAGATGAGTGTCAAGGTTGAAAAGTGTTCACCAAGTTGTCCTCAAATACGATTAGTTTCAAGGGCCAATAGGAATCGATTCACGTGACCCCCCAGAGTATATAATAGGAGAGACCTGAGCCGCCAAAGACATTCTCCTCCCATGCACCATGTCTCATCTAGCCTTTTTTGCTCATGCCAACGTGTTTCATCGTGGGGGTAAGCCTGTCCCCATCGAAATCTCCATTGCCAGCATTTCGGAGGATCCACAAGTCATGTGCATCACCGTGGATCATTCCAATGTGAGGACGACCTCGAAAGATGACCGGGTCAATCGGTATATCAACGAATGTCTCCGTCTCAAAAGCCACCTGCCTGGATCCGTGCCCCTCGAATACCTCAGCTTTTGCGTCAGGGGTAAATTTGGTCAGCTGGCGCAAGGCAATCGAGGCCTCATCGTGGTCAAGGGTACCAACCAGCGCAAAATCTTTAAACAGCTGGGACTCTTTACCATCAACCTGGAGACTGCCAAAGTTCCAGGACCTACATGACCGTACTCTGCCAAATCACCTGCACGATGAGATGCACGAGTATTATGATGTATCCGAGTGCACCATGGTGAAGTCTTACCGTTTTGCTCGTTATCTGCAACATTTCAACAAGCTGCAGGCCGAGTTTAAGAAACAAATGGCTGATTTAGTAGAAATGGACTGAACCGAAAATATTGAACTGTAAATATTCCAGGATCTCCATGACAATACGCTACTCGATCACCTCCACGATGAGGTGTACGAAAATTATGACATTTCCGAGTGCACCATGGTCAAATCTTACCGGTTTGCACGTTATCTACAGCATTTCAACAAGCTGCAGGCCGAATGTCAGAAACAAATGGCTGATTTAGTGGAGTAAATGTGGAACATTGAACTGTACATAGTGAACATTGAAATATTAAACTCTACCTATTGAACTGAACCGAAAAAAGGGGGACCGAGTCGACACAAGAGTCGACTCGGTCCCCCTTTTTTTGGGGTGAAGGAAGGTGCCAACTTTGTGGAGGGCCTCTCTTTGAAAACTTGTACTCATCTGAGAAAACTTTTCTGAGTGAGAAAAATTTTCAGAGCAAAGAATATCTAAAACAAAACACACATTGTTTACGAAAATTCAAACTATGCTCTTTGGAAGCATGTGTAGAATAAAAATGACGCACTGTCATTTCCTCGTCACATTGTGGGCAACATATGGGATCATTTGAATGGTTATGCAAATGCCTGAAAAAAGTCAAAGAAGATTTAAACATGTTTGTTGTGAGTTGTAAATGATCAACTTTGAATACTTTACAATCAGGGAATACAAACAAAACTGTCAAACTCTCAGCAGATTGAAGAGCTCAAAAAGTTTAAAACATTCTACTTCTGTAAAAATTTTTTTTTTTTTTTTTTTTACCGAGTGAGAAAACTTTTCAGAGTGAGAATTGTTTGAGTTTGACTCGTAAGTTGTTCTTCAAGTGCTACGTGTATTACAATTGTCATTTTAATTTTCAGTTGTCATGTTCTGTAGACCCTCCTATGGGGGATCGGCCTCCACCCTGAATAGTTTTTTAGTCTACTCGTGCCCTCCAACCCTTTGATAGCTCACCCTCCCTTATCAGATTCCATTACAGTCGAGTTCTTTTCGATTCAAACCGTGTTGGTTTCCAGGCTCTCCTCCTATGGGGGTCTACTCAATGGTTGTACACGGTTCGACAGGATTCGTAGCCCACGTTCTACAATGCGCGACACAAATTCATAGGTGCCCTAGGAGCCCCATCATGTGCCTTTGAAGTTTATTATTGTTCATTCATTACAGACCCGCCTATGGGGGGAAGGTTTAAATCAATGGGAGGGTTGCCATCTCCTAGCTCGTCTCTTTCCTTTGACACGTTGTAAACGCTTATCGGCTCCCTAGAAGCCGAGATAGGTTCAAGACAATGTTACACCTGTTTTTTAACCCTAGACACCCTCCAAAAGGGGGGTAGAATCCTGTAAGGGGTATCATTCGAAAGAGCCTTTTATTCCAAACAAATGGATAGGTGACACGACAACCTGAGGGGTGTTGGGGCTGAGCAAGGTCCCTTTCAAATGTCGAAATGGTTTGGAGCCTAGGATCGAGAAACCCGGGACCCAAGGCCTAGGCATCCTACAATAATCCCTGTGAAGGGCTATCCAACAATATAAATAGTTTGAAAATCGGACAGATAGGTGAGGAGCAAATCTAAAAAAGGCTACAGGACCTTTTGGAGCCTAGTGCCTGAACCAGGGGGTCTAGGTCCCAACCAATGGATGCTCGACGACTTGTGAGTCAAGCTCAGTCGACTAACTGTTCTGAAAATTTTTCTCTTTGAAAAGTTTTCTCACTCTGTAAAAAAAAAAAAAAAAAATTTTTTTTTTTTTTTAGAATGAGAAAACTTTTCAGAGCAAAGAATAGTTTGAGTTTGACTCCCAAGTTGTCGTCCATTTTATACCCAACATTCAAGCGTGACATCACCTCGTGCATGCGCAGTAGAGTTTTAATGGCGCATGCGCAGTAGCATTTTGTTGGACGTCATTTTTCGCAGCATGATACTACCATTGAACTTTTTCACATTAAAATGCTATGGAATCCCGTTCAAACCTTCTATCTCGGTAAATTATGGTCGGATCGGGTCCAAACTTTTCCCCTGGGGGTCATGGGGACCCCCCTGGTGAAACGGAAATGGCAATATCTCGGCTCCTATGGGGCCTTTATAGACGTGTGACCCCTCAAAAGATTCAGAATCGTTTGTAGATTACAAAACATCCTTTGGTTTGGACCTACACCCCCTGGATGAGGAACTAGGCTCCAAAAGACCTTGTGACCTCTTTTAGATTTCCTCCTCACCTATCCGTCTGATTTCCAAATTGTTTACGTTGTTGGATAGAACATAAGTTGACCTATAGCGCGATGCTATGAATATGGACATTGGGTACCGGGTTTGGATCCTAGGCTCCAAAACGTATCGACACTAAAAAGGGACTTTGCTCAGCCCCAACGCACCTAAGGTAGTCGAGTCACCTATCCATCTGTTTGGAATGTCAAGCTCTTTCGAATGATACCCCTTACAAGACCCTACCCCCCATAGGAGGGTGTCTAGGGTTAAAAAAAGGTGTAACATTGTCTTGAACCCATCTCGGATTTTATGGGGGATCGGCCTACACCATGAGTATTTTTGTCATCTACTCGTGCACTCAAACCATTTAATGGGTCACAATCCCTTATCGGCTCCATAGGAGTCGAGTTATTTTCGATTAAAACTGTGTTCTTTTCCAGGCTCTCGAGACCCTCCTATGCGGGGTATACCCAAGAATTGTACATGATTTGACAGGGCTTGAAGCCCACGTCATACAATGTGCCACACAAGTTTATAGGTGCCATAGAAACCCCGCAATTTACCTCTGAATTTTGTTTTTTTTTCACTCATTACAGACCCTCCTATGGGGGTAAGGTAAAAGCGTGCAGAGTGTTGCCATCTACTAGCTCGTCTCTTTCATTTGACATACTGCAAAAGCTTATGGGATCCATAGAAGCCAAGATGGGTTCAAGACAATGTTACACCTGTTTTTTAACCCTAGAGACCCTCCTATGGGGGGTAGGGTCTTGTAAGGGGTATCATTCGAAAGAGCTTGACATTCCAAACAGATGGATAGGTGACTCGACTACCTTAGGTGCGTTGGGGCTGAGCAAAGTCCCTTTTTAGTGTCGATACGTTTTGGAGCCTAGGATCCAAACCCGGTACCCAATGTCCATATTCATAGCATCGCACTATAGGTCAACTTATGTTCTATCCAACAACGTAAACAATTTGGAAATCAGACGGATAGGTGAGGAGCAAATCTAAAAGAGGCCACAGGGCCTTTTGGAGCCTAGTTCCTCAACCAGGAGGTCTAGGTCCAAGCCGATGGATGTTTTGTAAACTACAAACGATTCGGAATCTTTTGAGGGGTCACACATCTATAAAGGCCCCATAGGAGCCGAGATATCGCCATTTCCGGTTCACCCCATGACCCCCCAGGAAAAAAGTTTGGACCCGATCCGACCGTAATTTACCGAGATAGAAGGTTTGAACTGGATTCCATAGCATTTTAATGTGAAAAAGTTCAATGGTAGTATCATACTGCGAAAAATCACGTCCAACAAAATGCTACTGCGCATGCGCCTTTAAAACTCTACTGCGCATGCACGATGTGATGTCACTCTTGAGTGTTGGGTATAAAATGGACGACAACTTGGGAGTCAAACTCAAATTATTCTCTGCTCTAAAAAGTTTTCTTACTCTGTAAAAAAAAAAAAAATTTTTTTTTTTTTTTTTTTTTCAGAGTAAGAAAACTTTTCAGAGAGAAAATTTTTCAGAGCAGCTAGTCGACTGAGCTTGACCAAGGCTTTCTAAAATAAGAAGGCTTCGCCAGTCAGAGAGCTAGTTCTAGTCACGTGACGAAAGGAGGGAATGATATTTTGTTTTGGCGGGACCCACGATTACTAATAACGCTTCCATCTTGTATGGTGATAAAGTTAGTATGTGTTCCGAAGTGTGTTTTTTCAGGATAACTTTACTGTTTTTTCAGGAAGTTCAGGATTACTCCTTTATATACCATAAAGAAAGGTACGATATTTATATTATTGTGTAACTTTACTGTTGTGTTATTATTGAATTTGTTCTTTTCTTCGTGAGGACATGGTATCATAAATTGATGCTTATGTGCCAACATCCTTAATTATTTGTAAATTAAGATATTTTGTTTTATATGAGAAGTTAGAGTTTAATGTTATATTTTTTTATTCTGTCAAATCTTAGTTATCTTAAAACTTTTTTCATAACTTTACCTAAAGCTGGACACATTTTATAAAAAATGCCTCGTTATTGTTGTGTACCAAATTGTACCTCTAATAAACCAGGGCAGCCCTACGTTTCAGTGTTTCGTTTCCCAAAAGATGAACAGTTGTTACAAACTTGGAAAAAGAAAATTCCAAGGGATTTTAAAAACACTAACAATAGTGTAGTGTGCATTAAACATTTCCCTGAATGTTTATTACGAGAAACACGTAATATTACAAATTGATGAAATTTTCATCAAATCAGCGATTACATATAAGTGTAATAAAATTGTAGGACTTACAGAGAAAGGAGATGCAGCTACTACAATTCAATGTTTTTATACTCTTCTTTATTGAGTAAAAATAAAGAAATAGTATCATTGAACCCTGTAAAGAACATAAATGCTGAAGATTTGCATTCTATGACTTTAGAAGTTTTGTCACTAATGGAAAAGGTAGGTTTTTCAGTTGTTTGTATTATAAGTGATAATAACAGAGTAAATAGAAATTGTTTTTCTAAATTGTGTAATGGTACCATAAAGAGTGTTATTCAGAATCCAGCTAATAATACAAAAAAATTGCATCTTATTTTTGATTCAGTACATCTTATCAAATCTATACGAAATAATTGGTTGAATCAGAAAGATGCTGATTCTTCTTTAATGTATCCTGATCCTTCAGAATTTTCTCAAATCCGAAAAGCATCTTTTTCATCATTATTTAAAATTTATAACGAAGAAATGAACAATATTGTTAAATTAGCTCCTAAATTATGTTTAAAAGCTTTGAAACCAACAAATTTTGAAAAACAAAATGTTAAATTAGTTTTAAAAGTTTTTGAAGAAAGCAATGTGACTGCACTTAATATATTACAAGATAAATTATAGGCTACCCAGAAATGTTTAGGGACACACTGCAATATTCATCAAACATATTTTATATTTCTGGCAAATAATGAATATTAAAAATCCAACTAAGGGTCAAAATCTTAGATTGAAAAACAGTGTTCCTTTTTCGTCAATAGATGATGATAGATTCACTTTTTTTTCAACATTTGTTCGGTGGCTGGACTGCTGGAAAAATTTAAAACAAAATAAATGAGAAGGTTGTTTCAGCGAGGAAACATTTTTTGCTTTGAGACATACAGTAAATACCATTCCAGAACTAATAAAGTATCTTTTGATGGAGCAGAATTTCAAATATGTTTTAACTGGAAAGTTCCAAACTGATAATTTAGAAGCTAGATTTGGGCAATACAGACAAATGTCCGGATCAAATTATCATGTTACTGTGCAAGAAATTTTGCAAGCTGAAAAGAAGTTGCGCATTAAAAGTGTGTTAACTTTGCACTCGGATAAATATGGTACTATTTCACTAAAAAATTTAATTTCTAATCATTCAGGTGAGATATTTAATGTTAAAGTAGATATTAAGGATTTCAAAGAAATATTAAACACTACAAATAAATCAGATGATATTTCAATAGAGGAGTATCAAGTTTTAATGTACATAGCGGGTTATTGCGTGCACAATATAAAATTTGAATGCTCCGATTGCAAATATACATTTGTTTTAGACAAACAGATTAATTTCGACTCAGAAACTGTCGAAGAGACAAAATATTTGAGACTTCTGGATAGAGGAGGTTTAAAAATGCCCACAGATATTGTTATGAAAGTCATTTCAACGCAATATTTCATTTTTAATTTGCTAATATCGAAAACATTTGAATCAAAGTTTCTTAAAGTTGATTGCCAGTTATCTTGCTTTACAAGCATAACACAAGCATATCTGGAACTACACGAGTTGTGGAATGTCTTGCATTCGTTTCATTCACCTTGTGTGAATTGTAACATACCTGCATTTTTATATTTTAAAAAAATATTCATTACATTCGGGAATATATGTTTAAATAATTATTCAAAAAAGCGCAGTGAAGAAATTTTAACTGTCAAGGATAACCGAAAAATAAAGAAATTTAAGTCCAATTAAATTATTTTATATTTTTCTGCTTTATTTAAATCTTCAATTATCTCGATTCGAATATTATTCATTGTGCATGCATATCCTAGTAATTAATTTTTTTTATACTTTATACATTTTATGAACATGTTTAATTGTTTACATTATTTGAAGAAAAATTCCATTTATTTACGTTATTTGTTTAAATTATTTTCATAAAGATTTTAGCATTCAAAGTATGTAAAATGTTATTTTTTTTAATTTCGAAACTTTTGTTTGATTTTTAGTTGTTTTTACCGTAGCATATATTTAATTTTAATGCATAAAAATAATGTAATTAATAGTTAATAGTTTAAATAATGTCATCACAATTGCAAAAGATTCCAAATTTGAACCTTATCAGTATGTTGCCTCATTAATGATATATTCTATGAAAAGGGTTTTTTTCCCAAGATTATTTATAGGTAAGTGTATTTACTAGTGTATATATATTTTTAGTGTATAATCTAAAATCTATATTTACTATATAATTACTATGATGCCTTAAACTGTTTGCGTCATTTCTATATTTGTATATATTTTTGCATACAGTTTTTTATATAATAATATGCCTCTAATGCTTTACTTTTCATATTTTCTTTGCAAGTAAATGTTTCTTTTTTATATTTTAATTCATTGAAATTATTTATATTTTTGAATATTGAATGAATGAATTATTTTAATTAATATATATTTTTAACATATAATCCACAATCTCTATTTTTGCTTTATACTTACAGTGGTGTCTAAAACTGTTTGTCATTTCTGTATTTGTATATATTTTTGCATGCATTTTTTTATAATATGCTTCGAATGGTTTACTTTTCATATTTTCTTTACAAGTAAATGTTTCTTTTTATATTTTGTTTGCTTGGAATTATTTTATTTTTGAGTATTGGGAATGAATGAATTATTTTAATTAATATATATTTTTAACATATAATCCAGAATCTATTTTTGCTTTATACTTACTGTGGTGTCTAAAACTGTTTGTCATTCCTATATTTGTATATATTTTTGCATGCATTTTTTATTATATGCTTCTAATGGTTTACTTTTCATATTTTCTTTACAAGTAAATGTTTCTTTTTATATTTTGTTTGCTTGAAATTATTTATTTTTGAGTATTGGGAATGAATGAATTATTTTAATTAATATATATTTTGAACATATAATCCAGAATCTCTATTTTTGCTTTATACTTACTGTGGTGTCTAAAACTGTTTGTCATTTCTATATATTTTTGCATGCATTTTTTCATAATATGCCTCTAATGGTTTTCTACTTTTCATATTTTCTTTATAAGTAAATGTTTCTTTTTATGTTTTATTTGATTGAAATTATTTTCTTTGCAAGTAAAGTTTTTTTTATTTTATCTGGTAGAAATTATTTTACATTGAGTGAGTTTTTTTTCCTTAGATTTTTCTTCTACTGTTATGAGCCTTTCACGAGTGATATTTCCGGGAAAATATTAGACATCATTCTAGCATTTTAATACATAACTTTCATCGGAAAATATTCCAAGTGAGAACTAAAAAAATCAATAAAATGTGGAAATATTAGTCTATGACCTGAAAAGAAATAAACGTCCTGAGCTTTATATTCCTCACAAAGCGAGTGCGCTTAGAAAAGTCTTCCCTCCTTTCGTGACGTCATATAATGGCTGTCACAGCCTTATGTCTTCAAGATAGCCTTGGCTTGACTCACAAGTCGTCGAGCATTTATATCCGATATTCAAGTGACGTCATGTGCATGCGCAGTAGAGTTTGCACACCAAAATTGGGCTCAAAATGGATGGTGTAAGAATAGTCTGACTCGTAATACGTGACTCGATCAGGCCAGCGACCCAAATTTCCAAACACGATCGTCGTGCGATGTCGACTCTGGTCCAATAAATGTTGTATCATTTAGACACAAAGAATGAGACTTGCTTTTTCTACACAAATAAAAAAACTTGTTTTTTTTAAAATTTTTTATTAATCATCTAGAAGACAGATTCATGGGTTGAATCGCTTTAAATCCAATAGAGTGTATGACACAAGAGGGGAGTTTGGGCATGGACAAGTCCAGGGGCTCCATCGCCAAATCTCTTTCAAAAGCATCCAGGAATGCGATGAGCTCATTGTTTTCATCAAAGAGAGAGGGGACCAGGTGGAGCACCTGGGGTTCTTGTTTATAGACGGACGACAGGAGCTGGTCGAGCAAAGCAGTATCTGGCTCTGGAATCTGCATAGGCTCCGGAATCTGCATAGGCTCTGGAATCTGCACAGGATAGAGTAGCTCAGGCTCTGGAATCTGCTTAGGCTCCGGAATCTGCATAGGCTCTGGAATCTGCACAGGATAGAGTAACTCAGGCTCTGGAATCTGCACAGGTTCTGGATAGAGTAGCTGAGGCTCTGGAACGTGCACAGGTTCTGGATAGAGTAGCTCAGGCTCTGGAATCTGTATAGGTTCTGGATAAAGTAGCTGAGGCTCTGGAATGTGCACAGGCTGTGGAATCTATATAGGCTCTGGAATCTGCACAGGTTCTGGAATCTCTATAGGCTCTGGAATCTGTATAGGCTCTGGAATCTGCTTAGGTCTCATGATGCACCTTCCTTTCTTGGGTGGGTGCGTCTCCTTCAAAGGTCGCTTCAGTCCATGACCCGGGGTATTAGGAGGTAGCTTGTAGGGGGTTTGATCAAACGTTTTCATTTTTCGGAAATCCCCCAAGTAGAATTCCTTCTGAAGGAGTTGAGGGAGAAGGGATTTGGGGATAATGTCCAGATCAAAGGCTGTTTTTTGAACTTTCAACATCAAGTAGTGGGTTCCAGCTGAGATCGGATACCCCTTGTAGGGCTCCAAGATTGGCCGATGGTAGAGCATTTGGTCATAGGGCTCAAAACTCCTCCTCGCCACATTGGGTTGAGCTCGGCACTTGAGACTGGAGGGGGGCAATTCGTACAGCAGCATGGGCACCTGAGTCGTTTGAATGAAATGAACCTCTCCGGGGGGCACATTTCTCAAACCAAAGGTAAAGTCTTTTTTGACAAAAAACATGTTGCCATAGATGTGGACCATCCTCTTGTCGGTATTTTTGAGCAAACGATCTGGATTTTTCAAGAAGCTTTTGGACACTTTTTCCCACATAATATCATGGGGTCTAAATTCGTTGACATGCTTGGCTTCCATCACGGTGCGCTTGAAATTATACATAAAAGTCTTTTTTTGATGCCAATGATTTTTCAAAATAATGTAAACACTCGTTCCGCGTGGGGCTCTTGGTAGAGGATGCCCGCTCGAACTTGGCCCTGCCGAGCGGCATATTCCAACGCATCGGGTTTCTTGGGCAACGTCACGGGCACCACGGTGGAGGAAAGGTGCTCGGGGAAGGCATCCTGCTACAACTGAGGAGAAGCGTCGACACGAGTCCTCCTTTTATACGTTTCGGACAGGATGCGAGTGAAAAATGGGGTTGAGAGGTTGGTGGAGAATGACACAAATGCCTTGCACGGCAATCCAACGATGACATTGCGTCTGGTGGAAAAAGGGGCATTCTCCCCGTGGATGGGATTTCAAGAGCATGACGGGGGTTCGTTTGAAAGGACTGAAAGAGCCCCAACTCGCTTGAATGTCTTTAAATTCTTGCTTGGGATGTGAGTCGGTCAAACAAAGGGTACCGACAATGAGATAATGTAATGAGTTGAACAATTCATTCGCACCTACCCTATCCGAGGCATACGAGACGACAACATTGGTGAGCGTGAAACCATGGTCACGGAGACACAACACGGCCAGACCGTGAGTATGGAAAAAGACTTGGGCATGGTTCTGGGGAAATCGATAAGCATAAGGTGGCCGTCGATAAGATTTAAAACGACGTCGTCGAGAGTCTTGTGGAGCAGGTCTCTGTTCATCTTGAGAAGGTTCATGAGAAGGAGAAGCCATTGGAGTGGATGGCAAAGGTGAACTAGGTGTTGACAACAGGTTAAACAAATTATCCGTGTCTGTCATTTTGAAAAAAGATTTGCTGCGAGTAGTTGTCTCTTAAACTCAATCTCTCTAAAAAAAAATTTTTTTTTAGAGAGATTGGTTGTAAATTTTATTTGCTTCTGAAACACATTTCAAACACCTAAGATATTTCAAACTTGCTTCACCCTCACATTCTTTTTTGTGAATCTTTCAATTTTGTCAAATGACCCTTTTCAAACTTTATTTGCCTCACATTCTTTTTTTGTGGAAAAAATGTTCCGGGTTGTCAAATGACCCTTTTCAAACTTTATTTGCCTCACATTCTTTTTTTGTGGAAAAAATGTTCCCTTTTCAACCCCAGTCTAAAACATATGTGAAAAGTTTTTTTTTTCTTGTCGTTTCCAACCTTGACATTGAGAGTAAACGAAAAAAATGGGAGAATGATTACTGGTCCCGAGCTATGCTCCTTTCCAGCAAACATTCTCCCATTTTTCTGGGGAAACCTCTCCACCTCTACGGTGCTCGTATTGGGTTGGGTGTCCTGTACAGGGGACAGGTATTCTTCACCTCCAGGTGTTAGAGTAAGCAACGCATGTGGAATACATGGCCACAGTGTGTCTTGGAAGACGCTTTCAGGCCATTTCAACGCATAACACCCATTCAACACGGCTTGAGCCAATAGAATCCAGGAGGTCAACTGTTGAGGACCGTGTCGCCTCCAAGCCTTATACGCCAATCGATACAACTTGGGTATGGCCAGGACCATCCACAGGGCTTGAATAAAGGCCCCTATCCTTTAGTAGCCTGCTGCTCTAGGTAATCGCTGTACAGTTCCGAGGGTTCAGAATACGTGAGGCACTCGAATGTGGGCAGGTCGGGGGGGGCTCGTGATTTGGAAACACTTTGCGTAAAAGGTCCCCAAGGTCCACGGGGTAGAGAGCAATCACGTTGGAAGGTGTCAAAGTCTGTAAAAGGGCACGAAAATTCATCATGAAGGTTACGTAATCGGCAAAATGGGCCTCTCGGTACTTGGCCAGGTAGACTTGAAACGCTTTGTCTGACTCCATTGTCTCGTGTGATGCAGAGGGCTTCCGAGCCGTGTTTTTTAGAAGAGAGAGAAGCAGGAAATGGCTTTTGATTGGCTAGAAGGATGTCCCACTGGGTCCTTTGCAAACGCGGGGTAAGTATTATTTTCCATTCTCTAAAATTGGTTTCAATCTTGCTTCGGTGATTGCACCACACCATCCATAAAACGTGAATCATGGGGTCTCCCCGCTGTAAGCAATCCCATGGACAAAAGCAGGGGTCATTTCAAGGTGGTTAGTGAGCTTATCAACAGTTTTATGTCTCCAACATTGACATTTAGCTAGTCTCAAACAATCTTTATGTTGTAAAGACCCATCCCGTACGATGACATGATTGAATTGTTTAACCATAAAATATTTCTCGGGTTCGTCAAATAAATTAAAACAAAGGCAAGTGTCGGGTCCTTCAGTGCATTCATCCACACTATAGTCACAATCGGAAAGATGGAATCCATGTTTGCTGAATACCACATTGACGGGAATAGGAAATTGTTTTACGAGTTGTTGAAATTTCGCAATACCCGCTAAACGTTGAAATCTTTGTCTATAAGACGACAATCGTGAGACGTTTTCTCGCAAACCTGGGAGAATGTTTTTTTCCAATTCACCAATTAAAGATTCTAACAAAGCCATAATGACAAGTAAGAAATGTCACAGAAAACAAAATGAAAGCTCGAGTGGAAAGCTCAACCTTTTTAAACACTCTTCATCTCTCTAAAAAAAAAATTTTTTTTTAGAGAGTTTCTGTCAAGATTTTATTTTCTAGTTGGTGGCGGAAATTTTTTCCATTGCACATTCTGAAGGTTGTAAAGAATTTCCAACATGTCGTGAGTCTTGGCTCGAGGTAAATAGTATTTTCCATTGTATAAAATTTGCTCCAACCTTACTTTGGTTGGCTCACCGTGCAACATTTGTTCTTGAAACAAATGGTTGTAAGCTTATAAAGGTTCGGGAGTTTTATGTAGACTTGATACCCTTCTCCAACATTGATATTTAGCTTTTGTCAAACATATTTTGGGATGTATTGTCCCATCTCGTACGACAACTTTATCCAATTGTTTCACAATAAAATATTTCTCGGTTTCATCAAATAAATAAAAATAATTACAACAGCCTGGGCCTTTGGTATTTTTGTCTCTACTATAGATGCAATCCGAGATAAGAAGCCCATGTTCGTTCTGTACCAACTAGACGGGAAGGGAATATTGGTTCAAGAGTTCTTGAAATTTCACAATACCCGCTAAGCGTAGCATTCTTTGTCTATAAGGAAACAACTGTGAGGCATGTTCTTGCTGCACACCTGGGATAATAGTTTGTTCCAATTCAGAAATTAATGTTTTTAAAGAAGTCATAACTCTGAGTAATGAATGCTTACAATCAGGGAATACAAATAGAGTTGTAAAACAACTGACTAAAGAGCCCAAAGTATTTTACACTATTCTATCTAATGCCTCCTCCTATCTTTCAGAAGCAAATAAAGTTTACAACCAATCTCTCTTTAAAAAAAAAATTTTTTTTTTAGAAAGATTGGTTGTAAATTTTATTTGCTTCTGAAAAATGTTTCAAACTTTATTTGCTTCTGAAAGATAATTCAAACTTTATTTGCTTCTGAAAGATATGAGGAGGCATTATAGAGGTCGTGTAAACGCACTCTGGATCAAGTCATACATCCTTTGCCAACGTTTACTATTTTCGTCCGTCATATGCATGGCCCGGGGTAAGTATTCTTTTCCATTATCTAAAATTTGTTTCAATCTTGCTGCGGTGGGTTCACCGTGCACCATTCATTCTTGAAACACCATCGATTCCAATAAAACGTGAATCAAACAATCATGAGGTGGCTCTTCTCCCCGAGAACACGGTAAGCAATCTTGTTCACAAAAGCATGGATCCGAAACGAATGGCATGGTCTGGCACGATAAATTGAAAATAAAAAAAATTTCAAGTAAACTTTTAAACGGCACCATAAACTAGAATAGCAAATGAGATGATGGTTATAGAAAGCTTTAAAACTTTCAAGTGCACCCACTAAAAAAAATTTTTTTTAAAATATTTTTTTCTTAGAGAAATACATTTCTTGTCTAGCTAGAGTTGTTCTCTTGGAGTGCTACGTGTATTACAATTGTCATTTTACTTTTCAGTTGTAATGTTCTTCTGACCCCCATGAGTAGTTTTGTCATCTACTCGTGCACTCAAACACAACTTTAATCGAAAATAACTCGGCTCCGGCTCACGAGATCCTCCAATGGGGGCAAGAGTTGTTTATGATTCGACAGGAGCCCACAATGCGCTACACAAGTTCATAGGAGCCCCGTCATTTACCTTTGAATTTTGTTTTTTTTTCATTCATTACAGACCCTGGCTATGGGGTGTAAGGCCAAAGTATATAGATCGTTGCAATCTACTGGCTCGTCTCTTTCATTTGACATGTTGCAAAAGCTTATCGGTTGGAAAAAGTTAAAAATATTTTTCAGAAGCAAATAAAATTTGCAACCAATCTCTCTAAAAAAAATTTGTTTTAATTTTTTTTTAGAGAAATACATTTCTTATCTAGCTAGAGTTGTTCTCTTGGAGTGCTACGACAATTTTCATTTTACTTTTCAATTGTAATGTTCTGTAGACCCTCCTATGGGGGACCATGAGTAGTTTTGTCCTCTACTCGTGCACTCAAACCAGGCTCACAATCCCTTATCGGATCCAAAAGAGTCGAGTTATTTTCGATTCAAGCCGTGTTTGTTTCCAGGCTCTCTTCCTATGGGGGGCAAGAGTTGTACATCATTCACAGGAGCCCACGTCATTCAAGGTGCCACACTTCATAGATCTTTGAATTTTGTTTTTTCCCCTCACCCTCCTATGAAGGTAAAAGCATGTAGAGTGTTGCAATCTACTAGCTCGTCTCTTTCATTTGACATGTTGCAAAAGTTTATCGGCTCCATAGACGCCGAGATGGGTTCAAGACAACCTGTTTTTTAACCCTAGAGACCCTCCTATGGAAAATTGGATCTTGTAACGGGTATCATTCGAGAGAGCGTGTCATTCCAAACAAATGGATAGGTTACACGACGACCTTGGGGCGTTGGGGCTGAGCAAGGTCCCTTTCAAGTGTCGATACGTTTTCGAGCCTAGGATCTAAACCCGGTACCCAACGTCTCTATCCATGGCATCAAACGATAGGTCATGGTAATTTCTATCCAACAACGTCAACGGTTGGGTCATCGGACCCTTGGGTGAGGAGAAAATCAAAACCAGGCCACAGGGTCTTTTTTGGCCTAGTTCCTCAAACAGGGAGTCTAGGTCCAAAACCGATGAATGAGTTTTACACTCCATGCGATTCTGAATCTTTTGAGGTGTCACACATCTACGAGGGCCCCATAGAAGCCGAGATATCGCGACTTCCGGTGCACCAGGGGGTCCAAATGACCCCCAGAAAAAAATTTGGACCCGATCCGACCGTAATTTATCGAGATAGAAGGTTTGAAGTTGATTCCATAGCATTCTAATGTGAAAAAATTCCATAGTATTATCATGCGAAAAAATTACAAGTCCTTTAACATTCTATTGCGCATGCACGTCACGTCACTTGAATCTAGGGTATAAATGCTCGACGACTTGTGAGTCAGTCTCTTCTCTGCTCTGAAAAATCTAACGGTAAGATTATTTTAAAAAAAATTTTTTTTTTTTTTTTAGTGAGATAGATTTCTAGAACAGAAAAGAGATTGAGGTTGACTCACAAGTTGTCGAGCGTTTATACCCTACATTCAAGTGACGTCACGTGCATGCGCAGTAGAATGTTAAAGAACTTGTGATATTTTTCAGTGTATCATTCCATGGAATCGCGCTCGATTCTTGGTAAATTACAATGGGATCGGGTCCAAAATCTTTCCATGGGGACAATGACATTTTTGATTTAGACCTAGACCCCCTGGTTCCTTCAACCCCTTACAAAACCCTACCCCCAAAGGAATGGGTAACACAAAAGGTGGTCTATAGGCTTAATGTGATTATTTTTCACATTAGAATGCTATGGAATCAACTTCAAACCTTCTATCTCGATAAATTACGGTCGGATCGGGTCTAAACTTTTTTCCTGGGGGGTTATGGGGAACCCCCCTGGTGCATCGGAAGTCGCGATATCTCGGCTCCTATGGGGCCCTTGTAGACGTGTGACACCTCAAAAGATTCAAAATCGCATGGAGTGTACAAATCATTCATCGGTTTGGACCTAGACCCCCTGTTTGAGGAAAAAGGCCAAAAATGCCCTGTAGCCTGTTTTTTATTTTCTTCTCACCCAAGCGTCCGATGACCCAACCGTTGACGCTGTTGGATAGAACTTACCATGACCTATCGTTTGATGCCATGTATAGAGACGTTAGGTACCAGGTTTAGATCATAGGCTTGAAAACGTATCGACACTTAAAAGGGACCTTGCTCAGCCCCAACACCCCCAAGGTCGTTGTGTAACCTATCCATTTGTTTGGAATGACACGCTCTCTCGAATGATACCCGTTACAAGATCCAATTTCTCATAGGAGGGTTTCTAGGGTTAAAAAACAGGTTGTATTGAACCCATCTCGGCGTCTATGGAGCCGATAAACTTTTGCAACATGTCAAATGAAAGAGACGAGCTAGTAGATTGCAACACTCTACATGCTTTTACCTTCATAGGAGGGTGAGGGAAAAAAACAAAATTCAAAGATCTATGAACTTGTGTGGCACCTTGAATGACGTGGGCTCCTGTGAATGATGTACAATTCTTGCCCCCCCCCCTAAGGATGAGAGCCTGGAAACAAACACGGCTTGAATCGAAAATAACTCGACTCTTTTGGATCCGATAAGGGATTGTGAGCCTGGTTTGAGTGCACGAGTAGTGGACAAAACTACTCATGGTCCCCCATAGGAGGGTCTACAGAACATTACAATTGAAAAGTAAAATGAAAATTGTCGTAGCACTCCAAGAGAACAACTCTAGCTAGATAAGAAATGTATTTCTCTAAAAAAAAATTTAAAAAAAATTTTTTTTAGAGAGATTGGTTGCAAATTTTATTTGCTTCTGAAAAATATTTTTAACTTTTTCCAGCCGATAAGCTTTTGCAACATGTCAAATGAAAGAGACGAGCCAGTAGATTGCAACGCTCTATATACTTTGGCCTTACACCCCATAGCCAGGGTCTGTAATGAATGAAAAAAAAACAAAATTCAAAGGTAAATGACGGGGCTCCTATGAACCTGTGTGGCGCATTGTGGGCTCCTGTCGAATCATAAACAACTCTTGCCCCCATTGGAGGGTCTCGTGAGCCGGAGCCAAGTTATTTTCGATTAAAGTTGTGTTTGAATGCACGAGTAGATGACAAAACTACTCATGGGGGTCAGAAGAACATTACAACTGAAAAGTAAAATGACAATTGTAATACACGTAGCACTCCAAGAGAACAACTCTAGCTAGACAAAAAATGTATTTCTCTAAGAAAAAAATATTTTTTTAAAATTTTTTTTTTAGTGGGTGCACTTGAAAGTTTTAAAGTTTTCTATAACCATCATCTCATTTGCTATTCTAGTTTATGGTGCCGTTTCAAAGTTTACTTGAAATTTTTTTATTTTCAATTTATCGTGCCAGACCATGCCATTCGTTTCGGATCCATGCTTTTGTGAACAAGATTGCTTACCGTGTTCTCGGGGAGAAGAGCCACCTCATGATTGTGTGTTTCTCGTTTTATTGGAATCGATGGTGTTTCAAGAATGAATGGTGCACGGTGAACCCACCGAAGCAAGATTGAAATAAATTTTAGATAATGGAAAAGAATACTACCCCGGGTCATGCATATGACGGACGAAAATAGTAAACGTTGGCAAAGGATGTATGACTTGATCCAGAGAGCGTTTACACGACCTCTATAATGCCTCCTCCTATCTTTCAGAAGCAAATAAAGTTTGAAATATCTTTCAGAAGCAAATAAAGTTTGAAACATTTTTCAGAAGCAAATAAAATTTACAACCAATATCTCTAAAAAAAAAAAATTTTTTTTTTAGAGAGATTGGTTGTAAACTTTATTTGCTTCTGAAAGATAGGAGGAGGAATTAGATAGAATAGTCTAAAATACTTTGGGCTCTTTAGTGAGTTGTTTTACAACTCCATTTGTATTCCCTGATTGTAAGCATTCATTACTCAGAGTTATGACTTCTTTAAAAACATTAATTTCTGAATTGGAACAAACTATTATCCCAGGTGTGCAGCAAGAACATGCCTCACAGTTGCTTCCTTATAGACAAAGATTGCTATGTTTAGTGGGTATTGTGAAATTTCAAGAACTCTTGAACCAATATCCCCTTCCCGTCAAGTTGGTACAGAACGAACATGGGCTTCATATCTCGGATTGCATCTATAGTAGAGACAAAAATACCAAAGGCTCAGGTTGTTGTAATTGTTTTTATTTATTTAATGAACCCGAGAAATATTTTATTATGAAACAATTGGATAAAGTCGTCGTACGAGATGGGACAATACATCCCAAAGAGTGTTTGACAAAAGCTAAATGTCAATGTTGGAAAAGAGTATAAAGTCTACATAAAACTCCCGAACCTTTATAAGCTTACAACCATTTGTTTCAAGAACAAATGTTGCACGGTGAGCCAACCAAAGTAAGGTTGGAGCAAATTTTATACAATGGAATATACTATTTACCCCGAGCCAAGACTCACGACATGTCGGAAATTCTTTACATCCTTCAGAATGTGCAATGGAAAAAATTTCCGCCACCAACTGCAAAATAAAATCTTGACAGAAACTCTCTAAAAAAAATTTTTTTTTTTTAGAGAGATGAAGAGTGTTTAAAAAGGTTGAGCTTTCCACTCGAGCTTTCATTTTGTTTTCTGTGACATTTCTTACTTGTCATTATGGCTTTGTTAGAATCTTTAATTGGTGAATTGGAAAAAAACATTCTCCCAGGTTTGCGAGAAAACGTCTCACGATTGTCGTCTTATAGACAAAGATTGCAACGTTTAGCGGGTATTGTGAAATTTCAACAACTCGTGAAACAATTTCCTATTCCCGTCAAGGTGGTATTCAGCAAACATGGATTCCATCTTTCCGATTGTGTCTATAGTGTGGATGAATCCACTGATGGACCCGACACTTGCCATTGTTTTAATTTATTTGACGAACCCGAGAAATATTTTATGATTAAACAATTCAATCATGTCATCGTACGGGATGGGTCTTTACATCATAAAGATTGTTTGAGACTAGCTAAATGTCAATGTTGGAGACATAAAACTGTTGATAAGCTCACTACCCACCTTGAAATGACCCCTGCTTTTGTCCATGGGATTGATTACTGCGGGAGACCCCATGATTCACGTTTTATGGATGGTGTGGTGCAATCACCGAAGCAAGATTGAAACCAATTTTAGAGAATGGAAAATAATACTTACCCCGCGTTGGCAAAGGACCCAGTGGGACATCCTTCTAGCCAATCAAAAGCCACTTCCTGCTTCTCTCTCTTCTAAAAA
The DNA here is from genome assembly GCA_019973975.1 of Trichonephila clavata. Taxonomy (NCBI): domain Eukaryota; kingdom Metazoa; phylum Arthropoda; class Arachnida; order Araneae; family Nephilidae; genus Trichonephila; species Trichonephila clavata. The sequence continues at coordinate 102,841 of BMAO01022810.1, forward strand.
ACCCGGCTCGGAAGCCCTCTGCATCACACGAGACAATGGAGTCAGACAAAGCGTTTCAAGTCTACCTGGCCAAGTACCAAGAGGCACATTTGGCCGATTACATCACCTTCATGATGCATTTTCGCACCCTTTTAAAGACTTTGACACCTTCCGACGTGATTGCTCTCTACCCCGTGGACCTTGGGGACCTTTTACGCAAAGTGTTTCCGAATCACGAGCCCCCCGACCTGCCCACATTCGAGTGCCTCACGTTTTCTGAACCCTCGGAACTGTACAGCGATTACCTAGAGCAGCAGGCTACCAAAGGAAAGGGGCCTTTATTCAAGCCCTGTGGATGGTCCTGGCCATACCCAAGTTGTATCGATTGGCGTATAAGGCTTGGAGGCGACACGGTCCGCAACAGTTGACCCCCTGGATTCTATTGGCTCATGCCATGTTGGATGGGGGTTATGCGTTGAAATGATCTGAAAGCGTCTTCCAAGTACCCGAGATGTGTTCAATCTGCCTGAGTCCGAAGCATTGGCCAGAAAAGACGCACTGTGGCCATGTATTTCACATGCGTTGCTTATTCGAACACCTGGAAGTGAGGAATACCTGTCCCCTCTGCAGGACACCCAACCCAATACGAGCACCGTAGGGGTGGAGAGGTTTCCCCAGAAAAATGGGAGACTGTTTGCTGGAAAGGAGCATAGCTCGGGACCAGTAATCATTCTCCCATTTTTTTTGGGCTACTCTCAATGTCAAGGTTGGAAACGACAAGGAAAAAAAACTTTTCACAAATGTTTTAGACTGGGGTTGAAAAGGGAACATTATTTCCACAAAAAAAGAATGTGAGGCAAATAAAGTTTGAAAAGGGTCATTTTACAACCCGGAACATTTTTTCAACAAAAAAAGAATGTGAGGCAAATAAAGTTTGAAAAGGGTCAATTGACAAGTTTGAAAGATTTACAAAAAAGAATGTGAGGGTGAAGCAAGTTTGAAATATCTTAGGTGTTTGAAATGTTTTTCAGAAGCAAATAAAATTTACAACCAATTTCTGTAAAAAAAAAAAATTTTTTTTAGAGAGATTGAGTTTAAGAGACAACTACTCGCAGCAAATCTTTTTTCAAATTGACAGACACGGATAATTTGTTTAACCTGTTGTCAACTCCTGGTTCACCTTTGCCATCCACTCCAATGGCTTCTCCTTCTCATGAACCTTCTCAAGATGATCAGAGACCTGCTCCACAAGACTCTCGACGACGTCGTTTTAAACCTTATCGACGACCCCCTAATGCCTATCGATTTCCCCAGAACCATGCCCAAGTCTTTTTCCTTACTGACGGTCTGGCCGTGTTGTGTCTCCGAGACCATGGTTTCACGCTCACCAATAGTGTCTTCTCGTATGACTCGTATCGGGTAGGTGCGAATGAATTGTTTAACTCATTACATTATCTCAATGTCTGTACCATTTGTGTGACCGGCTCACGTTCCAAGCAAGAATTTAAAGACATTCAAGCGAGTTGGGGCTCTTTCAGTCCTTTCAAACGAACCCCCGTCATGCTCTTGAAATCCCATCCACGGGGAGAATGCCCCTTTTTCCACCAGACGCAGTATCATCGTTGGATTGCTGTGCAAGGCATGTGTGCCATTCTCCATCAACCTCTGAACCCCATTTTTAACTCGCATCCTGTGTGAAACGTATAAAAGGAGGACTCGTGTCGACGCTTCTCCTCAGTTGCAGCAGGATGCCTTCCCCGAGCACCTTTCATCCACCGTGGTGCCCGTAACGTTGCCCGAGAAACCCGATGCGTTGGAATATGCCGCTCGGCAGGGCCAAGTTCGAGCAGGCATCCTCTACCAAGAGCCCCACGCGAAACGAGTGTTTACCTTATTTTGTAAAAATCATTGGCATCAAAAAAAGACTTTTATAGATAATTTCAAGCGTGCCGTGATGGAAGCCAAGCATGTCAACGAATTTAGACCCCACGATATCATGTGGGGAAAAGTGTGCAAAAGCCTCTTGAAAAATCCAGATCGTTTGCTCAAAAATACCGACAAGAGGATGGTCTACATCTATGACAACATGTTTTTTATCAAAAAAGACTTTACCTTTGATTTGAGAACGGTGCACCCCGGAGAGGTTCATTTCATTCAAATGACGCAGGTGCCCATGCCGCTGTACGAATTGCCCCCCTCCAGTCTCAAGTGCCGAGCCCAACCCAATGTGGCGAGGAGGAGTTTTGAGCCCTATGACCAAATGCTCTACCATCGGACCATCTTTGAGCCCCAAACGGCGTATCCGATCCCAGTTGGAACCCACTACTTGATGTTGATGGTTCAAAAAACAGCCTTCGGTCTGGACATTTTCCCCAAATCCCTTCTCCCTCAGCTCCTTCAGAAGGGATTCCATTTGGGGGATTTCCGAAAAATGAAAACGTTTGATCAAACCCCTACAAGCTACCTCCTCCTACCCCGGCTCATGGACTGAAGTGACCTTTGAAGGAGTCGCACCCACCCAAGAAACGAGGGCGCATCATGAGACCTGTGCAGATTCCAGAGCCTATACAGATTCCAGTCCCTGTGAAGATTCCAGAGCCTATAGAGATTCCAGAACCTGTGCACATTCCAGAGCCTGTGCACATTCCAGAGCCTCAGCTACTTTATCCAGAGCCTATACAGATTCCAGAGCCTGAGCTACTCTATCCAGAACCTGTGCAGATTCCAGAGCCTGAGCTGCTCTATCCAGAACCTGAGCTACTCTATTCTGAGCAGATTCCAGAGCCTATGCAGATTCCGGAGCCTATGCAGATTCTAGAGCCAGATACTGCTTTGCTCGACCAGCTCCTGTCGTCCGTCTATAAACAAGAACCCCAGGTGCTCCACCTGGTCCCCTCTCTCTTTGATGAAAACAATGAGCTCATCGCATTCCTGGATGCTTTTGAAAGAGATTTGGCGATGGAGCCCCTGGACTTGTCCATGCCCAAACTCCCCTCTTGTATCAAACACTCTATCGGATTTAAAGCGATTCAACCGATGAATCTGTCTTGTAGATGATTAGTAAATTATTTTTTTTTAAAAAAGTTTTATTCTTTGTGTAGAAAAAGCAAGTCTCATTCTTTGTGTCAAAATGATACAACATTTTTTGGACCAGTGTCGACATCGCACGACGATCGTGTTTGGAAATTTGGGTCGCTGGCCAGATCGAGTCACGTATTACGAGTCAGACTATCCTTATACCATCCGTTTTGAGCCCAATTTTCGTGTGCACGTTCCTCGGTCGTTTGGAAAAACTGTATTCGTGTTTACGAGTCATTTGGATTTGACGTGGGATCCAGGAGTCGAATTAAAATTCTTTCAACTGGGTCGTTCCCCGTCTCGCCGAGTTTGGGAAGCCCATCAACCTCACAATGTAGAGGCCTATACGTTGAATCTCACGGACTGCACGCGCCTAGCGGATGTGTACGTGAGTTTATTAACGTGGTTGGACGATTGAGAAATGCATCGAAACGAAAACCTTCCTTGGCGCCCCAAACCTGGAAGCGGGCTTTGGAACCACACGTGGAACTCTCGCATCAAAAGGCCTTGGCCCATGGGATGCCTGTTGACGTCATTCTCCTCGAGCATATATAAGGCCATCATTCTCTCTCAGAGGAAAAAAAGCAACATGTCTGTCTATTGTGCTCATGCCAACGTCTTTCACCACCAGGGCAAGACAGTGCTCATCGAGTTGTCTATTGCCACCCTTCCCAGGGATGGCAGTGATCCCAAAGTGCTCTGCATTACCGTCAACCATGACGGACTCATCTCCACGCCCCGACACATGCGATTCAATGCCCGCAAAAACGCTCGTCTTCTTCTGGTACGTCCCTTGCCCAAGAGTGTGCCTGTAGAATATCTACCCTATTGCGTGAGGGACATGGTGGACCCAGGAGGCCTCATCGTCGTGAAAAGCTCAAAGCAGCAACATTTTTTTAAAGAGTTGGGACTCGTCACCGTGTTCTTGGAAATGCTGCCCAAATTCAACACCATTTGCGATAGCACCTTTCCCAACCCCATGCATGATGACCTCCACGAGGAAGGGGACGTGTCTCATTGCACCATGCTAAAATCTTTTCAATTTTCAAAATACCTGCAGCAGTTTAACAAGTTGCAGGTGGAATGTAATGACAAAGTTTCAGCTTTGATATCAACAACCTTCCAGTCGACACAAAAGTCGACTCGGTCCCCCTTTCTTTGGATTAAGGAAGGTGCCAATGTTGGAGAGCCTCTCTTTTAAAAATTTAGTACTTTTTACTCCAACCAATAGGAATCGATTCACGTGACCCCCCAGAGTATAATAGGAGAGACATGAGCCGCCAGAGACATTCTCTCTCAAATGCAACATGTCTCATTTAGCCTTTTTTGCTCATGCCAACGTGTTTCATCGTGGGGGTAAGCCATCGAAGTATCCATTGCCAGCATTTCGGAGGATCCACAAGTGATTTGCATCACCGTGGATCATTCCAATTTGAGGACGACCTCGAAAGATGGCCGGGCCAATCGTTTCATCAACGAACGTCTCCATCTGAAAAGCCACTTGCCTGGATCCGTGCCCCTCGAATGCCTGTCCTTTTGCGTCAGGGGTAAATATTGTCACCTGGCGCAAGGAAATCGAGGCCTCATCGTGGTCAAGGGTACCAACCAGCGCAAAATCTTTAAACAGCTGGGACTCTTTACCATCAACCTGGAGACTGCCAAAGTTCCAGGACCTACATGACCGTACTCTGCCAAATCACCTGCACGATGAGATGCACGAGTATTATGATGTATCCGAGTGCACCATGGTGAAGTCTTACCGTTTTGCTTGTTATCTGCAACATTTCAACAAGCTGCAGGCCGAGTTTAAGAAAGAAATGGCTGATTTAGTAGAAATGGACTGAACCGAAAATATTGAACTGTAAATATTGAACTGTAAAAAATGCCCGTGGGCCCAAAAAAAGGGGGACGGAGTCGACACAAGAGTTGACTCAGTCCCCCTTTTTTGGGTTAAGGAAGGTGCCAAGTTTGGAGGGCCTCTCTTTTAAAACTTTTACTAAAACGATGCACAAAGATACATAAAAAAATATTTTCAAGGTCGTCAACCAAGATGTCATAAAATACGTTAAAAGCTTAGTTTCAAGGTTGAAAAGCGTCAACCAATAGAAATCTTTTCACGTGACCTCATTAGAATATATAAAAGGTGAGCAGCCAGCAGCTAGAAATTAGATTGCTTCTGTTTGCAGTCGACATTTTTTTTTTTTGTTAAAACTGTTAGGTTTGTATTGGATATTCTAAATCTGGCAGTTTTGACGGAAAAAGAATTTTCATGGCATTAGGTCAATGCTAAATGTTTTTCGTTAAGACTGTTAGGATTTGTCGTCATGTTGAAAATTCTCAATTTCTGGCAGTCTTATCGGTAAATGTTTTTAGCCAAAATCTTCAAAAAAATTCCGAACATTGGGGGACCGAGTAGCATGTCGACTGGGTCCCCCTTTTTTCGGGCCAAATGATGCACCAAGATTGGAATGCCTCTTTTTAAAAACTTGACACACACACACAAATTGGACTGGCCTGCTGGCTGCCAGTTGAGTCCTTCTTGATACGCCAAGACTGGAAAGCTTTATATCGTGAGATGGCAATGGAATGATTCTCTGGAATGATTCTCCTGGTTTTCTCGACACACCAACGTTGCATTGTCTACATTTCATGGGTCGCTGCTTTTAAGACACACCAAGCTTGAAACGCATCCATTTCATTTTTGGATCGCCCCCTGACATGCCTCCATTTCATTTGTGGATCAATCACCCCCCGTTTTAAATCATTCGTGGGCTGAAAAATTTTCTCGCGCCCATCCAAAATATTTTTTCGGAGGAATTTGAAAAAAGTTTCGATATGGATATTGAAGTGAAATTCAGGGATATTTGTTGCATACTTTGAGTGGAGCATAAAACGCAACATAAGGGACAAAATTCATGCAAAAAGAGCAATCCTAAGGTGAATTTCGACTTTCAGACCAACTTTGAGACAAACTTTGAGTGGAGCATAAAACGCAACATGAGATAAAAAAAAAAGAGGAAAAGAGCCATTCTAAGGTGAATGTTGACTTGAAACACGAGAGGGAAAAAGAGCCGTGGGAGGGAGACTCTCAACGCGGGGGAGGGGGAAAAGGCACATTCAGAAAGAGCCGTGGCATCTAAAACACAACGGGAGGGGATGTGGAAATAGGATTCATTCAAAAAGAGCCATTGCATCTAAAACACAACGTGGGGGACGTACAAAAAGAGCCGTAGGACCTTAAACCCAACGTAGAGGGACAAGATTCTGACAAAAAGAGCCGAGGATCCTTTCAAAAAAGGTCGTTTTCCATTTTCAATCATTTTTTGAAAGGGTCACGGGGCTCAACTTTTTATTCGACCGACTGTAGATGTCCCCAACCAGTTCCATAACTGCAAAGAACTCCACTAAAACCAATGACTTAACTGTGTTTGGAATTGACGGCAGGCTTAAAGCTGCTAGGTGGGATAAATATTTGGATAACTTATTTTCTGATCTGTGCCATCAAGTATTTCTTTGTAATGATAGATAGTTAACCGTTGGATTAAGGTAGGGGTCTTCAACAAATGGCCTCCCATTTGAATTTGAGACGATTTCAAAAAAAAAGATTGCCTTGTCTACTTTTTGCTTAAGAACAATTTTTTCTGTTGTTCTTGATACTTAGAACATTTCAATGATATGTTTGACATCCATTTAAGATTACATTTTCAGAAAATTCTTAATAATAAATGATTTTCTTAATAATAAAAATCCTACTATGTATCAAATTTCGAAAATTTTCGAAAAGAAGGTGAATTTTTATCTTAAACAGGTTTGAAAAATGTTTTAATTCGACTTCCAATTATTTATTTTGTAACCGATATATATATATATATATATATATATATATATATATATACAAATCTGTAAGCGCCCTTTCTTTTGTATTAATTTCCTGACTACAATATTTTTTTGACAGTTGTATGGTTGGCAAATCACCGTGAATGTATTGATGTAGCCTTCGGATTATTGTAAATTTTGTCCTCGAGCGGGAAAGGCTGAAGACCCCCTAGGTTAACAAATGTGCCAGGAATTTAAATCTATTTACATGTAGCAAAATCTTTGAGATTCAATCTCTTGCTGATCCTAAGCAGTAATTTTTCTATAGTGGAAAATAAAATCCGGCTGACTTATTATCTAGAACAGAAAGTGTCTTCATTTTTGTAAAGAGCTATCTTGCTTAGTCGTAGCAACAACAGTAAACGTGCGGTAACAGTTATACATTTAAGTGGAACCTTAAAAAAGAATTTCTTTCAGGTTACATAAGAATAGATGCAATCCACGTTGAGTGTAGCACAGCAACGCTGGTAGTTGATTTAATTCGGTTTCGCTTTCGAAGGAAAGCGAAGAGAAAATGACGCTTCACATCTCCACGATCACTAAGCCGGTCTTTCGACCAGCTGCCGTATCTCGACGGGTGAGTGAGTGAAATTAGTGTCACACTGTTCAGCTACATGAGGCGAAGGACCTCGTAATTTTGAACCATGGTGAAGTGGCGAAGATGACACTTCAACTGATATCTCCCTTTCCTTGCTACCACCCCAACGAGAGGACGTTTGAGCTCTCAACAGATTTAACGTGCATCTCTCCCCTACACGGTGGGTCTTCAGCAGCACAAGGCTTGATCTCATTATACGTAGGCCACGAGTCCGTTATCTTGGCCACTAGGCTACCGTGGTCACCACGTGGTCAAGGTATCGGATCATGGTTGGCGTGTCATGAATTCGAGCCCAGTACCACTGAAGACCCGCCGTGTAGGGGTCAGATGCACGTTAAATCTTTCGAGAGCTCAAACGTCCTCTCGTTGGTGTGATGTGGTAGCTGGAGAGGGGGAATCTGCTCAGGTGTCGTCCTCGTCATTTGACCATGACTCAAAATAACGAGGTCCGTCGCCAAAAGCCCTCACTCACTCACCGCATCTCGACAGAACGCGAGGAGAGAAGGTATTCAAGTAGAAAGAAGAGCAATTGTGTGCAGTGCTTGAGGGGTCGTTTATAACGACAAACTAGAATATTGGAAATGGATCAAACCACGGTCGAGTTGTACCTGAGCTCAACTCAATTCTTCACACCACACCAACTTGAGGGATTTGACCTTTCTACATAGCGGATCTTCAGTGACACTATGACTCGAACTCAAAACTCGTTAAAAATAAATTTGCGACGATCACTCGGTCACTTAAACATTCAGAACTTCTAAGAGAAATCTGTAGAAAATGAAAAGCTTTATAATATTCCAAACTTGATTTATAGCACTGAATGTAAGATCGATTATCAGCGTTGAGGGCATGAAAAAAGCAAAATGAAAAAATTGCTGCTAACAATAATATTAATTATAGAAAACAGCATAAAAGTTTCGGATTATGTGCCTGAGATTATCATCACCCCCAAACATTTTTTTTTTTCTATAATCCATTTGTTTGAGTTATCGTGAAATTTAAAATAGCATTGTACAGTATAAGTGAACAGATAAAAAGTATGAATTGTTTTCATTGTAGAATTGTGCTCTACATTGATTCTGCGCAATCAAAACCAACCAAAATTAAATACCCTGAACTTACGTGATAGGACTGAGTGACAACCACGTCAGTCGAATTTGCATAAGTCGGATATAATTTCGCATGCAAATATATATAAATTATTTTTAGTTGGAGCTTGAGTAGAAAGAAAATAATAATTTGGAAAAAATGTTTAATAAAATCTTAAATAACACAAATGCAAAATTCCCCAAACTGAAGCTATTTTGATATACAGTGGGTAAAAAAAGTATTGGCAATTGCCTATAATAGATCAAATTAGCTAACAAAGGAAATGCTTGACAATTTTAACTGGACGTAACGAACACAGGAGGTAATAAACACACAAATCTAATGAAACTTTCATTTTAATATGTCTTTTACAGAAAATATACAACAAAAACGTATTTTTGCATGTCAAAAAGTATTGGCAAAATAATAAGCAAAATGTGAGAACAAAATCACAGGATATGTTTAATACTTTGTGTGCATACCTTTTGCATTTATAACAGTTTGTAATCTATTTCTCATAGAGAAAACCAAAGTCTTGGTTGTACTATTAGGAATTTTGCGCCGTTCTTGCAGGAGTATACGCTTAAGTTCGTCTTTACACGAAATTTTATGTTTCCTTACTTCTACGTCCAATTTGTGCCATAAATTCTCAATTGGATTTATGTCAGGCGATTGAGGCGGCGTCTTTAACTGGCGAGGAGAGTTATACAGTGACCACTCCCGGGTGAGGTTCGCTGTATGCTTAAGGTCATTGTCTTGTTGAAACACAAATGATGTTCCTAAGCCAAGTTTTTGGGCACTGGATTGCAAATTATGGCGCAATATGTCGATGTACGTACCCGTGCTGTCATAATACTATCAATGAAGCAAAGTTTACCAACTCCGTTTGCTGCCATACAGCCCCAAACTAAGACGCTCCCTCCACCATGTTTCACAGTCGGTGCTAAATGTTGTTTTTCTAGTTCGGTGTTTGGCTTTCTCCACACATATTGTCGTCCATCACTCCCGAAAATGTTAAACTTCGATTCGTCGGAAAAAATAACAGTGTTCTAAAACTCATCTGATAAATTAACATGAGATTTTGCAAAATCTAATCTCTTTCTTCTGTTTCTTTCCGAAATTAAAGGTTTCTTTCTAGCTGCCCTTCCATAATAACTTTCTTCATGTAAAACATTCCGTATAATCTGTACACTAAACGTTTGATGCGAAGTATTAGCAACATCTTTGGCTAACTGGGGTGCACTTATTTTGGGATTTTTCTTAACCTCTTTGATAATGCTACGTTTCTCCCTTGCAGAAAATATTCCAGGCCGTCCACTTCTAACCTTATTTTCTGTGGATCCTGTCTCGTTGAACTGTTTTACAACACTTCTGACAGTAAATAAACTTATGTTCAGTTGTATTCCCATAGCACGATAAGTTAAACCCTCATTTCTGAGCTGAATAATCATGTTTTTAATATTAACATCCAACTCCTTCGATTTCGAAGCCATTTTATCACAGTATTAACAAAATAACGTTTTAAAATTTTGAAATAGCACTGTAGACTTTATTCTAACAGGCTTTCTTATCAGTCTAAACACGTGACCTCAACATGACAAAATTTGCATAACAGTTAGAACTTTCCCAATACTTTTTTGACATGCAAATTTACGTTTTTGTTGCATATTTTGTGTAAAAGGCATATTAAAATGAAAGTTTCATTATATTTGTGTGCTTATTACCTCCTGTGTTCGTTATGTCCAGTTAAAATTGTCAATCATTTCCTTTGTTAGCTAATATGATCAATTATAGACAATTGCCAATACTTTTTTTACCCACTGTAGAAGGTTTCATAAAATTTAACCAAGTAGTTTGCCGGATCAAAGATCTTTTTTTTCTCCTGAAAAATTTCCTCGTAGCATGCTAATAATATTTTTATTTCCTGTTTTGTTGAAAAAATATGCTCTTCGTTGGAGTCTATATTTTCTGAAATTTGTAACTCTTCTTCAATTAAAAAGGCCTTCTTTAAAATTTTCAACGTATTGTCATTCGATCATCTGATTGAATTGTGGGTCTAAGGACTTCGTTTCTAGAACCAGAGTTCTACTTCGTATGGACGACATAGCCATCTCTCAAATCTGCTTATATGTAATACATATAACAAAGACGACATAACAATTATAACATGTGATAACAAACACACCCATTTCATAGAAACGAAATATGTAACTGATGATGAATTGTTATGGCTAGGCGTCGATTCCACGCGATACGTCCAAATGTGTACATTAGCTAAACAGGAAGCCAGGGGTGAGTAATTGAGCTGTGTAGCGCTCAAACAAGGGACAAATTGACAAGTTTTAAAAATCGCGTAACTCCGAATTCTCATACATCGTGTAGAGTAAGTCGAGGTATACTAATGAACTATGAAATAAAAATGCATCTCTGATGCTAGAGCTTTTCTCCTCCAATTGTTTGATAACTTTTGCAACAAATAATTACTTACGTTGACTTCTAACGTTTTGTTTTTATGGAAAAACGCACAACACAAAATGTACACTGTTTTTCCTAAATTTTGTATTAAAGTTTATTTGGAATAAAAAAAATTAATTCGACTTTTACAACATTGAGTAATACAACTTGAATCTACTTATGTATCACGTCCTTTCGTCAAATGAACGACTTCCAGCCAACAGTGGCAAACCATTCTCGTGTATCATTCTAACAAATAATCTCATTCGAGCATATTCAGAAATTACAACCCCGTCTATAATTATTTAACATTATTTTAAAATTTTGATTTAGTGAGTTTGTGTTTCTTTACGTCGTATTATAAGGCAACATGAGACTATTGGCGACGGAACGAACGGAGGTGCAAAATCATACCTCGGTTAAGTGACGAGGATGTTATCTCAGCTGGAACCTCCTCTCTAAGCTTCCACAGCACGACGATATGAGGACTTTGAGCAGTGGTGTGCCGTACATTTCCGCCCAGGATTCTTGGAAACGCAAAGCCTATGTTATGCTATGGTTTCACAATCCTTTCTAAGTTCCCTTTTGCCCCGAAGATTTTCCTTTATGCTGTGACAGATTTAACGTGCATTAGCCCCTCTACACGGTGGGTCTTCGGTGTATGTTTTTAAAATAATTTATTTTTTAAAATTTTTTTTATTAACTTAGTTAAATGAGACAGCATTTTGTGAGGGCTTTTGATTTTGCAAAATCAAAACCATAGTATGATAACCAAATTTGATTTTATTTATTAAAAGTTAAGAGAATCCGTATCTATCTTTTATGTGTAAAATCTTCTAACATCAATATTAATTTTCTTTTGCTAATGAAATGAATGTAAATTCACTCAAAAAACAGTAGGCACAATGGCTTTAGTTAACATTCTTTATTATGGGTCTTTTTATATTCCCTTGCTCCCCTTTATTTGCCCCCTTGCAAATCAGGTTTGGGGCTCTAAGCCGTACTTATTGTCAGTCACACTTGAGTCCCTTACAATCCCTCTAGGAGGGGGGGGGGTTACGGGAGTGTGTTCCGCCACTGCTGAAGTCCCACCACATAGAGGCATTGATGTACGGTAAATATTTCGTAACTCAGTTTTCACATTAGTGAGGTGTGGGAGTTCGGTAAAATGGTGCCAGCTCAGGTGTTATCCCATCACTTAACCGAGGTTCAAATTGAAGAGGTCCGTCGCCTCACGTTGCATTTGAAGGCGATATTAATAAAAAGTCAAATTCCTATAGCGAGATAACAGATATTATTTTTACGTAAAGTAAACAAATTGAAATGATGAAAATACTACATGTACCAAAAGTTCATTTTGTGTTCAAGACTTTTCTCATCAATTTCTGTTCCCTATAATTCACAAATTCTGTTACCGTTAACGTGTATAATTCAGTTATTTCATGAAATAACTAGAGGTGTTTTATGAAATAAAATTAGACAAGAAAGTTAAAGAATATAAAATTATTGAACTCTACGATTTTTCTAGGCATTCTACAGAACAGTATTGAGCCTCTTGGAGCTTTGGGGAAGGATTTTTGTGATTAGAAACAAGAGAGCGGCCGGGGGAAACAATTGTACTCTAGATATCAATTCAGTATATGTGAGCGAGAATTAATTTCCAATGAAGAAATTCCGAATATTAACACAAAGCTTCGATCTGTTACAACAGCTCAAAGTTGGGGCACGGACAAGGATTTAAAAAGTATTCCTATAAAAAGTGTGCTTGTGTTTCAAAAATAATGTACAATGCAATTCAAAATGTCATCACAGCAATCATTGCTCTAACAAATAATGAAAAGTAAAATATATATAAAGATATTTCATAAAATTTAAATTTTGTTCCATTTTTGTTTGAAAAAGTTTGCACGATGTTTTTATGAAGCAACAGTTTTCTTCCTAGTACCCATATATATATATATATATATATATATATATATATATTATATATATATATATTTTGTTGATAATATTGAAATGTAACTTTTTGTAAAATATTCTTTTTTTCCCTCTTTCTGTTTAACAAACGTTAGCAATATGAGCGATAATTAAATTAGATCATTCGCTTTTCTTATTATTTTTCAACTATTCATCTGCAATAGGGATAAAATGTATTTTTCAAGAGATTTTAAGAATTTAGGTTCAATAATTTATAAAATAACTTTTAAATTGTTTATTGTTCATTTTTTAACGGTCTATCATTAGTTATTTCACAGAATAACTAGTTTTTTCATGGAATAACTAGGTATAGTACAAAATTTTTCATTTATTATATACTTCGACTGATTAGTCTAGTTATTTCATGAAATACCTAGTCATTCTACGAAATAACTGTATTATACTCTTTAAAGGTAAGATATACAAAAAATCATATATCAATATGATATATTGTTTAAATAACCACAAGAACACATGATAGTGATTTAAAAATACAATTATTTCCTCATTTATTTTCTCCAAATTATTGTTCACACATTGTATGTGTAGTTATTTTTGTTTTTGTTTTTTGAAAAAAAGTATCACAATTTCCTACCTTTTTTTTATTAATTTTTTTAATTTTCTTCACTTTAAACTTGAATTTGTACGATTATTTCTCCTTATTTTTGCAAACTATTCAACATAGATGGCACTACGAGACGGCTCATGTATTAGCTCTTTTATTTCCTTTTAAATGAGCGGGGAAATTCGAAATCCCAACAGATAAACCTTCTCAATTTAATGTGAAATGCAACGACCACGGCAGTAATCTTTATTTTTTCAGTTTTTGAGCTTTCTCTTAAAAGATACTCAATATTTAGATTTTACGTGTTTTCCTATTCGCTTGCTACTTTGATTTTTCTACCGAAAAGGCAGCGCGCGCGCGTCTCGGAGAAACACAACAAACACACTCGAAGAATTGAGTATTTATAAAGTGGCGTAACGTAACCCCCGCAACTTCACATCACGAGGGGGTGAGATTGCTTGATGAAATTCTCATCACACTCTGCAAATTAGCATCAGCTAATTTGCATCTATATTTACTTTTGTTGAACTACAAGCAAGAAAAGTTTGTTCGCAAATAGAAATTGACCCAAATATAGAGAACATTTTCTGTCTATTTATTTTCTTTACTGTCTAGGAGACGCAAAAAAAAACCCTCTTTGTGCGTGCCGCTATTTGTATACCCTTGATCTCTACTAATAAAAGAAAAAGTTTGTCATGTAGCAAGCACAAAAGGACGGGACGGGTTTAGCGAAATTCAATTCAGAAAGGAGATTACTGAGCAGTTACAAGATTTTATTTTTAAAAAAAAATGCCTGTTTGATCTAATAGACTTACATACCAGAAGTTTGGCACGCGTGTTTCTTTTGTTGAGTGCAGGTCTTCTAAAAACTGATTTTGAGGAAATGATTGTCGAGGAGAAGGGGAGTTACTTCTGTTCAAGTTCTGTCCTTTTTAAATCAAGTGGCGAGGTCTATAAAAATGCTTTTTAGTAGCATCTAAAGGTTAGTGCTAAGACGTCTATTACTTAAAAAGAAGAAGGAATGAGTGAGTGAGAGTTGTACTAACGGAGCATTATAAAGCTGCACGAGAACTGTGGGTGATGGACCTTAAAAAAGAAGGGGGGGATGTACTTTTAAGTTTAACCAAAAGGATATAACAAAATTCTCGTTAAAAATTACATCTTTTCAAGGATTAGATGATTTTTTTAAACGCCCAAATATTTTATTTATGTACATATAATGATTAAAAATGTTCTAATCAATGTTGTTATTTACCATTATCATTGATCATTGCTATTTCATTTTAAAAAGCTCAACCTGATTGTGTAAGTAAAGGCAAGTGGAAATTTTTTGTAATAAGTAAATTTAAAAGGAAGACTTTCTACATCCTTTTTAAAATTGAAAAAAAAAAAACTTGTTTCACCTTTGATTCTCTATATGTAGTTTTCAAACTATAATTAAACATCTTTAGTGTTATTTTTTTTAAATTTATAACTCACTTGTCCTAGCGGAAAATCCAATTATTAAATCATTTTTATTAACTAATCATCCCTTTCCATATTACTATTCAAAATCACTTAGTAAAATCACTCACAATTGCATTCTTGTGTGTATTTAACAATAAAGTTTAATATTTTATAAGGGATAAATCTCTGAATTATAAATGCTTTATTTGATTTGTAGTTTCTATAATTAAGTCATAATTGCTATAAAATTTATTAAACATGACCGATGGAGAGTCTCGATAAATTACCACAAAAAACATCACTTGTGTTTCATACAAATATTACGAAGAATCGCTGGGGAAAAATGAAGTTAAAAAGCATATACTACTTAAGAATATTAAAATATACTATGCGCTTAATCTAAAGAAAGAAATATAATCTCAAGTAGATATAGAAATAAAAAGCGACCTTCTAAACTAGAACATTTTCCGTGTCAATATATTTTTTACTAACTAGAAAAATATCAAGGAATTAAGAATGTTATAGGAATTTATTTGTATTTACATACTAATATATTTTTTAAAAAAAACGAGAAAAGAAACATAGAAATTTGAAAAAATGCATTGTTGTACAATTTTATCGCGTTCTACTTGTTAACCCAATGGTCATATCATCGAATTCGTGCCCGACGATGCTTTGGTGGAATCGCGGGTTCGAGTTCTCTGAAACACACACCAATTAAAAACTCATGCTAAAAGTACTCTAATGCAGCTACCGGTGGTCTGCGAAAAAATTTTGATGGCCCGGAGAAATATTGGCTCCTTATATTATTGAAATGATTCTCAGAAGTTTCAAAAGATGACGATTTCTGGAAAGTTCCTCCGGAACACGTCTGGACCCACGACTGTACCCTGGAAGTGCCCTATTTTTTTGATGGTCATACAGTTCAGCAAACTTACACATCTCGATTTGCCAGTGGACACTTAAAATCTCTCCCCATTGAACAGGGGCTAAGAGTTTTTAAGAGCTGAATGAAGTGTTATGCTGCTGAGGTATCACCTGAAGATATTTTAGAGTACTTAAATTTTAATTTGGACGCGAGATGTTCTTTAAACCTCTTCTATTCTTGAATTTTTTGGAAGTTTACGAACTGATGTAGTTTATGTAGTCTTAATAGCTAAACTAAGAATTAGAAACAAAAACAAAAGATGTGATGAATAACATAACGCGTATTATGGAATATAGACTATAATTATTCGTAAAAAAAATTGAGCTACTATATTTTGCAAAATTTTCTTTGAGTTCAGCAACTTTTTAGTTACGTTTGCAGGTACATCTAGTGACATTTGAAAGTGAGTACCGTATGAAGAATTGACGGTATAATACTTCAGTTTTTTTGTATTACTTTACGTTGCTGGGTACATCGTTCTTATTTTTCCATACGTTCCTTTATAGTGTGATGTAAATAGAGATGTAAATAAGCAACTTATAGTATTATAATTGTCCACGCCCTATATAGTGGTCCATCAAATATAAAATTATACATTTAGTAGTCCTTGAAGCTCTAAAGACTGTCAACCGCTGCTGTAGTGGGTGTAGTGTGGAGAAGTTAGAATTATAACGTTGCCTCTTTAGATGGATATTTAAGAACCCTATTGTCATTTTTGAAGCCGAAGGGTGAGCAGAACGGCCAGATGAGTTATTGTATTCTTCAAAGGGAGCCACGTATTTTTCTCTCATGCCCGGAGACGAAATAGTTGTTGAGACGACTCTGGAAACTGCTTTGATACTACTACACTATTTTCGTCACAAAAATAAATAAGAAGGGACACACCTGTTTTTGACAGACGTCCATCCATTCGTTCTCTCGCACATGTTGAAGGGGGTGCAGTTGAAAGAAAAGGAATGTCTACCTTTGGTTAGGAAGAAATACCAAGGAGTGTATTCCCAGTCTCAAAGTGACAGGACAATTTATAGACCCTCCATATGGTTTACGAGGACGGCATCATAGATAATCTCAGTTGCGACATACTTTTGTCCCGAAAGAACCAATGAAGTTGGGACCAAGACAGAGGGTGCCAAGTGCAGACCCGGAACACTCGCTAATCAAAAATTATTGGGAGCATGAAAGAGACTCGTCCAGAGAGTTTTAGGGGTTGGATCGGAAAGTGGAAAAGATCGGGAGCTCATATAACTGCAATATGGATTTTATATTTTCTCCAGAGAAAAGTCTGCTAGGAATCCGCGAGGTGATCCACTAGAATTTTAGCTCGACTACTTCGATGGCATTACGATCCATTTCATACCCGTAATAATGGGACGATAACGATATTATGACTGACTTGCAAAATATAGCCCACAAACCTAACAGAACGTGTATAAATTTGGCGTTATCCATTAGAAAATAAAAAGTAATGGTTTTTTTTTTTTAGTTTTTTTTTTTACTAAAGCTGTGGAATCTCTCTCTCTAACCAGGAATAAAGCAAGTTTGGGGGTCTGGACATTATATACAGCTAAATAAAATGCCAGTTCAGGTATTATCCTTTTTACTCGGGAAAATTAAACGTTTTGATGAAGATTTTAGTATTTTTCCAGATATTCTTAAGGCGAAGGAAACAACAATTCGTCTGCGGCATTCAATGGGATCGTTGAAAAAAGTTTCATCTCAGATCAATTGCGAAAATTTTCAGAAATCAAAAATATTGGTTTAGACTCGGAAATCAAATCGTTGATAGATCAATTTGAATCAGAAATAAAGTATGAAAAAATGAATGATGATATATGAAATTTGTACATTTTTTTTTGAAAACGAATTAATTCACTTTATTAAAAGTTTGTGACACTTATATTATGCAAAATATCAACACTATAGATAAAGTAGAATTTGTGCAAAGTGTACCCGAATCACCAAAAAAATGCATTTTGAGAAAATTGCAAACAAAGATATTTTCCTCTTTGATTTGTGAAAAAATAATATGTTTTAGTACAATATAAAGTCATACTATAATTAGTTGGATTATTTTCATCATTTTTCAGTTTTTAAATTGTAAATTTAAAATTCTAGATTATTTAGAAGTCTTTTTAATTTCCCTTTTCTTACTTCATCTCAATACGTGTTATCAACGATTCACACCATCTTCCAATTAAAATACCAAATTTTTAAGTCTATTAGTTTTAGTATTTGTACTTCACTTTGAACTTGTCATTATAGGATATTACAGATTTCCTTATACATATTTTTATTGTTATAAAAACACGCAAAGAAAATGTCTTTAATGAATCTAAAGAGTTAATTTTTGATATTGTTTAAATGGAACTCGGTTTTTAAATATTAAAACAAAAACTGTTTTTATACTCATTTATATGAATATATATTTATTTTAAAGTAAAAACAAGAGTTATAAATGTATAGGGTTATTTATGAGTATTCAAATTTTAAAAATAAGCATTTAGGAAAAACGAAATTTCTATTTTACAAACTTAGTAATTAATTTAGGATAATCCTCAAGATCCCCTTTGTACTTTATTCCCTTTATTTATAATTTAAGAACTACACTGAGTAATGATAAATGCAAACTAGACATAATTAACATTTAAAAAGACAAAATTTTCTTTTAAAATTTTGTGACTAATCATTTAAGTTTTCCTTAATTTTTACGCAAAAATTGTAGAATTTTCATTAAATTTGAACAAAAAACACAGAAAAATTACATTATTCGTATAGAAAAATTAGTATTTTGCAATGCATATTATATAAAAAACGAATTTTGAAGAAGTACCTGAATCATAATTACATGACATTTGTTTACAGTTTTAAAATTCAATTTTCTAGTGTTCTATTTATCTAATTCTCATAAATAATGCAACTGCAGATGCAGCAAAGTGCCCTCGATTTTTTAAAAGTAAAATAAAAAAATGCAAAATGTGAAACATTGTCACGTCCCAGTTACCTGAAATGAATTCCAAAAATTCATTCATTGACTATTATCTCCAGAAGGACTTTGAATGAATGTCTTGGAAATTGAGGAGGGTGGGCAAACATGATGGGTGTTGACTTGTTTGATTCAAATGTGTGATACAAAACATATAAAAATTCATTCGTGTTTTATTAGCACCAATATGTCTTTGTAAGTAATAGAACCCTTTATTTCTTTATCAAGATTAGCTTCATCTTCGAAGAAATTTTTGTTTCTTCATCAAACCTACAGAATTTCGATTTTAAGAAAATTTACAGAAATTCGATTATAAATAATCCATAACTTATTCATCAGAATTTTGCTGTTAATATATTTTTCCTCTTTAATCGTGTTTAAAAAGTGAAACGCCTTGTTTTTCAGTCTTAAAATTTTCCATAACGAATTTATAAAAAAAATAGAAAGAACAGTTTTGCCGTGAGTAGTCTTCGCAACAAAAAAAAAATGTGTAGACAACTTCGCAAAAAAAATGTGTAGACAAGGTTTTTAAATTCTAAACAAAAACATTCAAATTACCGATTTCCAACCATAATGAAAAGGAGTAAAATAATTAAATAGTAAAAAAAGTTCCACTTCAGATCCCTCGTTGTTGGTGCCAAATAAAATTTCAAATTTTGCCACAAAATCATTGTTTCCTGGTTAGTAGGGTTGTCAACTCCAGTGCTAGAATTTCGCTAAAATTTCGCGACATTTTTGTGTCGTCAAACCGGGGGGCTTAACTACTCCCCATTAAATGCCCGGTCTTTCGAAGAGTCAGCGTCCAAAGTCCTTTAGAATCAGAAATATTGCTCATCCTTTTTCGTCGATAAAAATATCTTTAGAACAAACATTAACTCTTTAACGTTATTATAAAAGTAAAATTACAATACTTTCGAAACCCTGACTTCATTGATCCACATAAAAAACAGTTGAGTCCTTGGAAAATCATTGTAAAAGCTATTGTTAAATTTAGCTTCAAGAGCCATCCCCTTAAACTGCATAAGCATTCACAGTTTTCAGTTATTTATATTAAGTAGATTTCTAGGAATTTTCTCATTCAGAAATATTTGCTATCTTACAGAAATCTAAGCTTAATCTGATCCTTCCACAATACAATAACCCATGGTGGGCAGTATAGCGATAATAATTGGTGTGTAATCGCCATTCAGGCTCTTACGAAGTACAAAATTCTACTGGAATCAACAAACCATTTAAGAGATCGAAGATTTCTTAGTTCTACATTTTAGTGAGTAATACTTGTAATTCTAAACTGTATCTTTCACAAAAATAATTCAGACTACCATAAAAGTTTTTAAATTACCTTCGATGATTTCAGGACTTTTTTGTCTGAGCCAATGCATAAAAAGGAGTGGTACAGTTGCTTCAGATATGGCCGTGCAGAAATTAAGTATATTTTAGTAAACCTAAACGCACATAATTAAAATTGAGATTATCATTGAACAAATGACATCCTCGAAGCAATGGATTCTATGTCCACACATATTGGAGTGGATGGAAACGAAGCAGCCGATAAAGTGGCTAAAAAGACAAGAAACTCCAACTCAATCCCCGTCACTCTTGAAGATATTTATGCCATTACCAGATATAGAATCAAAGAAAAATCAATTTAAAAAACCATCAGATATGTAGGATTGATGCAAACTGAGACATGATAAAGATTATTACTAGACTGAGAACCCGCCTTTTTAGAGGAATGAAAATTATTAAAAACGGTACCAAATCGTAAAGAACTTGTAGAAAATGCCCTGAAACGAAACTTTCTCCAGAACACATCTTCAGCTGTCCTTCAATACTAGCAGCTCTGCAACGCTTGAGGGAATTTCCTTTCTAGGGAGATGTGTATAGTAAAAAGATTGTGGAACGGGCAGAAGATGTGATTTCCACGCAAGGATCAATTTGACTTCTCAAAGGACACAACACCAACCAACTAATTCGTCTAACAGAGAAAAACTATGAAATTCTATGGTAAGATCTTCAACAGAAAAACTATGCTCTGATGTTTTTGAACCTATCTATTCTTAGTTTTTTGACGAAACACAATGCGTCTGTCCTTCGTCTGGGCTCCCAATTCTGTTGAGATCCCTCTGTAAAAATTCTGGTTTTTACTGTTGCTGGACATTTTCTTTTAAGAGACCAAATGAAGACATCGTACAATATGCCGCGGATTACTCAAAAGAACACTACTTTAGACAGTGGTAAAGTCTTTGGGAAAGAAATGAGCGAGTTCTCTTTTGGCAGACAGCGTCCATTACGAAACGTTTGGAATCTTTTCTCTTGTTTCCTGAAAAGGTATTCTGATCGAAAATATCGTTTGCAAACAAAGAGAGAGAATACTTTGTGATGGATCTATACACGTCCTACCACTAATCCTCTTGGGAAATCTTTGGGCTACCAATCACAACAACTCTTTTGGAATAAGAAACCATGATAGGCAGATTAGGTCATTTATATCTAGTATAGGTTTTCTAGCTATTAAGCTAGATAGAGGAGAATAGATGAATAGACGGAGTTGCCTGGAGATTTAAATATTAAGAAGCTGATGAAAAGGAAAGACATCTACCCTTCAAGTATTCGTAACATTAACAACACGTTTCGGGCTTTAACTAGTTAAAGATATTCAAGTGACGATTGGTCACATAGCTACATTATAAATCAAATATTATAGTCTTGAATTGATCCATAAAAGGTGGATCAATTTAACAGAAGTCTTGTCAGAATTCGCGCCTCTCGTAGTAAAATTTCATCTGCTCTTTATAGGAACATCTCATCCTATTTGATTACTTGAATTGTGACAGTGAAAATTAGTGTGCTGAATAAATAGTTGAAAATTATTATGACGATTCGTCCTTCACTTCCTTCCACACCTCTAGCCGGGTCCTAGAGCAGGTCTAGAATATTACAACTTTCAGTTATGGTAAGTGAATAAGAGTGACCATAATTGGACGGCAAATTTGATCACTGAATGTCGTTAAATTTGGCGAAGAAAATTAATACATCCAGATTGTGATTATTTGACAGCAAAACTTAATCTTTTATAAGATTCTTCCAGGGCTATACGAGAACAACGTAGAAAGGCATCATTGGAGTAAAAAATTAGGCAGCAGCTATTGTGCTATTGTTTCATTTGTCTTATGCAAAGTTGTGGATGCTGTCTCCAGTAATTGTGTTATATAGAGGATTCATTGTGTTTGTTTTCACTTAAGAAGAAAATCTGTCAGAGAGTCTAGGAAGAAATTGCGAATTACTCATGAAAGAACTCTCAGTAGTGTAACAGCCCATGGAGGGCCAAGGCCCACTGTGCCCATCTCAGTTTTTGAGATGGGGGCTGAGGTGCATGAACAGATGTTCCAGTCAGGTGGTCAGTCTGAAACGAAGCCTCTCTAGTGTTTAGCTCTCGAGCAAACTTGGTACTCATTTATAGATCCACAGAAGGGATGAAAGGCTGAGTTAACTTTGCCCAGCCCGAGGTTTGAATCCCGGTCCTGTGGCACGGAACCACCCCAGGTCCGTATAGGCTATCACTCGGCCACTACTCACGAAAGGACCTGCCCATTAATTGCGTGAACATTTCCTGCATTTATAAAATACGATCTACACACTTCAATATCTTTAGTTAAAAGTCTGCAAATGGTACTTTGCAATATAAATTAAAAATAAATGTTGGTTGCACTCATTGACTCTTGTAACCATGTTCTAAGAGCGCACTTGACACTTTTCAAAAGCATCTGAAATATCTCTAGTCCTTTTACTTCCGCAATTTTAGAGCATGATGTGGATTTGCTTACACTTCTCTGAAAGCTCTTCAACGCAATGTTCTTAGTCTATTGCTTATAGCCGAAATAAATAAAACAGTAAATCCAGCTATTTTTCCTTGAGAAATTTGCAATCACAAAAGATCTAGTGAGATTTTGTTTGAGGTGTTGGAACTCAGAACTCAAAGATTCGGTCTGGGTATATTGCTTCATATGAATGGATACCAAACTGCTTTCTACACCTGATTTATTTAAAACATTTTAATATTAAAAACAATATTTTAAGGAGAAGATATGAGTGCTTGTTGCACTTGCAATTTGAAATACAAATTGATGTTGGTCGTACTCATTTACTAAATATCCTTGGACACAGTTGTAACGATCTTCATGGGCTGAATATTGAGTTCGCGTCTGAAATATGTCTTCTCCGTCTCAAGTTTCAGTGAGGAATGGATTTGGTATCGTCTTTCCAAAAACTCAAGGCACACAATCCTCTTTGTCTGACTACCACTGAAATCATAAATTCGGCTGCTGGTCCCAGGTAACTCGGCTGAGAAAGGAATTTCAATGTTCTAGCTGTTGACATTGCAAGTGTCTATTTGAATCACAAAACTATCGGTTTGCAGCCATTATGTGCACACGTTAGACAACTGGGACAAAAAGGATTCGGTCTAACCGTTAAGCGCTTTTGTTCTTTATTACTTGTGACGGAGGGAGTCGCTGCAGTAGCAAAACCTACAAGTCACGTGCGATTTGGTGCAGGCTCATCTGAAGTCTCTGGAAAACCGACTTCCATTAAGTTAGGTTCTGACCCACAACATTTACATGTGAGTATAATATCACATTATCTCATCCTACAAACCACCTGCCTGTTAGTTAATTTTCTTTTACGTCAAAATGCGAAAGCTACCGCTCATGAAATCTATACAAATAAATAAAATTGAAGTGTCTGTTTGTAATTTCAAATTAGCAGCTTTTTACTTAATGCACTAAAAGTATATACGGTACTCATAACAAAAAACCAATTTTTAAAATTTTTG
Source organism: Trichonephila clavata (assembly GCA_019973975.1). NCBI lineage: Eukaryota > Metazoa > Arthropoda > Arachnida > Araneae > Nephilidae > Trichonephila > Trichonephila clavata. The sequence continues at coordinate 126,648 of BMAO01022810.1, forward strand.
TCTGTCTGTCTGTCTGTCTGTCTGTCTGTCTGTCTGTTTGTTCCGGCTAATCTCAGAAACGGCTGGTGCGATTTTAAAAATTCTTTCACTAATGGAAAGCTACATTAACGGGGAGTAACATAGGCTATATTTTATTCCCGTATTCTTACGGGAACGGAAACTATACGGGTGAACGTGAAACTGAATGCCAAGATGAACGCCAAATTGAACGCCAAGCTGAGCTAATGAAGTCGTTGTTTTGGTTACTGGCGACCGATGCTGTTCATGAGACATAATAGTGTTACGCACACACGATAATACGCTGACACGTGCCATAATTTTTTTTTTTTTTTTTTTTTTTTTTATGAAAGGAGAGAGAGAATCTCACTGTTTAGTTAAGTAGAGCATCGGTTGTTCCGGATGCACTTTTAAAAATAATAAATCAAGGCTTCATAAGCAAAAAGCAATGCAAGAAACAAAAAATTGATAAGTTTTACGGTTAGTTTTAATCCTTTCTTTTTTTTTTTATTTACATTTTTAGTCACATTTAAACAATAGTTATTATAATCCCAATCTATATCTATACAAATAAATAAATTGAAGTGTCTGTTTGTAATTTCAAATTAGCAGCAATTGTTTGAGGGGGCGGGGGTTTAAGGGGCGTCAGAAATTCCGATTTTTAAGTTATTAGACGTACAGTCTTGAAACTTAGTAAGTAGATTCCTCTCATAGGGTAGAGATACGCTACAAAATGGGTTTCGTGAAAATTGCCCTCAAGTGGCGTTGCGGGACTTAAGGGGCGTTATAGATAATTATTTCCATTTTTAAACTATTAGACGCACATTCTTTATATTTGATAAGTAGATTTCTTTTATAGAGTAGAGATCAGCTATAAGAAGGTTTTGTGAAAACAGACCTCTAAATGGCGTTGCGGGGGATTTAGTGGCGTACTAGATAAATATTTTCGTTTTTAAACTACTTCACCTCCCTGCTTGAAAATTGGTAGGAATGTTTCTTTCATGGAGTAAATATCCGCTACAAAGCAGGTTTGGGAAAAATTGACCCTCAAGGGGTGTTAAGGGCAGATATAAATAATTATTTCCATTTTTAAACTATTAGACGCACAGTTTGAAATTTGGTAAGCAGATTCCTCTCATAGGATAGAGATACACTAAAAAATGTGTTTTGTGAAAATCGACCCCTAGGCCGCGTTGCGGAGGTTCAAGGAGCGTCATTGATAATTTTTTTTTTGCATTTTTAATTTATTGGACGCACAGTCTTCAAATTTTGCTAAGCAGATTTCTTTCATAGTGTGCAATTCCCCTACAAAATTGGTTTTGTGAAAACAGACCCAGAAGTGGCGTTGCGGGGGCTCAAGTGGCGTTATAGATAATTATCCCCATTTTTAAACTATTAGACGTACAGTCTTGAAATTTGATAAGCAGATTCCTTTCGTAAAGTAGAGAACCACTACAAAATGGGTTTCGCGAATATGAACTACCAAGTTTAATTTCGGGAGATTAAGAGGCGTAATTGATAAATATTTCCATTTTAAACTATTTGATCATCCTGCTTGAAAATTGGTAGGCATGTTCCTTTCATGGAATAGAGTTCCTCTAACAAAGAGTAAACCGAAAATTGACCCCCAAGGAGGGTTGCGAGGGGTCAAGAGGAGTTACAGAAAAAAATTCCAGTTTTTAATTGTTAGACCCATATACTTGAAATTTGTTAAGCATGTTTCTTTTGTTGAATAGGGATCCACTAAGAATGTATTTTAAGCAAATCAAGTTCTGGGGGGTGCAGGGGGTTACTGGGACGTATTGACAAAAAAATTACTTTTTTCGAGCTACAAGGACTATAATAATGAAATTTGGTTTGCATTTTTCTTTTGTAGAGTTGAAATCCGCTAAGAGCGGTTATTTTGGAAAACGGCTCTCAACGGGATTACTGAGATATTGATAGTAAAACTTTTTTTTTTTCCTGTTAGATTAAGACTTGAAATTTGGCTTGCATGTTCAATTTACGGAGTAGAGATCCACCGAAAATTGGTTTTGCGGGAATCCACTTGGTTTTTGGGTTACGAAAGAGTCATCATCATTCTATGCTTCAATTTTAGAGATTTTTAGAAAACACAAATTAGATGAGTTCTGCCCCTTTTTTTTATCAACAGGCGAAAGTTACAGGTATAAGTATATTTTTCAATACAATCGAATTCTTAATGCAGGACTTAGATATCAATAATTTATACATATATATAAGCAGTAAAAATTTATAAACATCATGAAATTCCCAGCGAAGCGGGCGGGTAACAGCTAGTACTTTAATAAAATTTACTTCACCTCGAGATAAAGTAATGGCATTATCCTTAAAGTCTGTGTACCTAGCTGCACATATATTCTCCTGCATCCTAGCCCTTATCAGAATGTGAAAAACACTACATATGAAATCAGTTGTTTAAATATGGTTCGCTGCGAATGCGAGTGCCAATTATCTTTTAATGAATAAAGTAGGTGGATATTTTTGAACTCTAAAGGTTTTCACTTGTAGTGGTACATTTCCGTGATTTCTCAAGTCAATTTTTCTGTACAAATAAATAGGGCATCTAGATAAAGCTATTTGTAATCAAAGAACTGTAACAGGGAAATGGCTTTTTATATTCAGTAACTTGGAAACTTTTTGTCGCTCCTTGTCTCCATGCTTTCCTCCTTGTATCTTTGTTTCTATTCAATGATCGTAAAAAAATATACATCTCATGATGTTTGCGATTCACCTTGAAATTACGTCACATGATCAGTTTCCTTCGCGGGACAGCTGAAATATTTTTTCGGTGTCATTTTCTCATCTTCGACATAGGAGACATCCCTGAGAGAGAAGGTATGTTTTTTTAAACTGTTGCATATTGTAATTAAGAACAATCATATTGCTGTTTTTCATTATTTTTATTTATTATGATGTATATATGCACACAAAAATTTCTGTAATATCATCTGGATAAAGGTATGCGGAAGTATTTGAAAAGTAAAAACATTCTATTTCCTCCGATCTCATTATAAACCATTGATATTTAATTAAATATAATGCAGTCTTATGCAAGATGCCTTATATATATATATATATATATATATATATATATATATATATTCATAATTTCAATATAGTTGATAAAGACATAGTAAAAAATTCTATTGAGTGATGTGTACCATACTATTCATCAATAAATCATATAATAATACTAACTTTTCAAAAATATTTAATGAGCATGCACAATACTTACCTATCAATAATGTTTACAAGAAGAAGGCCTTTAAGTATAATTAAAAAAATTGGTAGATTTATTTTTAATTACAATAAAATATACGAACTACAAAATAATAATAATATAGTATATAACTGTCATAATTACTCTGAATTTATAAATGAACATCACAAGCAAATTATAACTGGAGACTTAAGCATTGTTAAAGACAATCTACTGAGATAAATTATGAATAAAGGTACAGCTTTAGACTGGTGATTTCTAATAATTATATAGTTATTAAAAAGCAACTTAATAATGATATTGAAAAATTTGTCAACAAATTAGCAATTAAATATGGATACCCGCTTAAAGCTTTTTATGAATAGAAATTCCATTTGCTCAAAGAACTATAATAACTCTTAACTATATTATTGGGAATAATTTTACGCTCAAAGATATAAAAAATACTCAAAGACCTGATGTTGGTATGATAGGAGTTTAGATAGGGATTGACAGCTCAGATGTCACTTGACCACGGCTAAAAAGGAAGAGGTCCGTTATCATTAGCCATGGTGTGGCTCCAGAGTGTGACAATCAAGTTATTTAATTTTCTGAGCGAGGTACGCTTTTGCACAGAAAATTAGTTATATTAGCGCAATTATGAGGAATTAAAATATATTTTGAATATTAATTGCTTATTAAAGCGTAAACGATGTTTATAAATTAATTTGAAGTCAGCAGCAGAGAAATTAAAACTGCATATAAAAGTTAAAAAAAAATTTCAGAATATGTTTCCGGGTATAAAATACAGGAAAGATTTCTAAACGATATTCTAGAAGGTGTTAAAATTTAGAGGTAATTAATAAGCAGCATTGAGTAACAAAATTAAAAGAAAAAAAATTGAAATTTTCCTCAAGTATATAAGGAAAATTTTCCTATGCACAATCCTTTCAAAAATGTAAAAATCGGCGTCGTTCTTTCTACATCACTTGAAGGAAATGTTTTGTTTTAAATAACTGGAGCAAAAAAAAGTATGGATTTTTTTTCAATGTTTCAACACGTTTGGATACATTCTAACAAAACAATAAATTCAATAACTTTTGCTATCGTAGTTTCCCAGGAATTTTTTTTTGAATGTCATGATTTAAAATACTAAGTCTTGTTTTTCTTTTTCTGATACTAAGGTGCAAACACGAGGACACTTTCTTTGTACGAAATTGTCGTTTCGAATCAGAACTCTACATGAGGAAATTCCAAATCTAGATATCTTTCAACCAATAAGTGAAACTTGGGAATTTTAATCAAAAATATCTTATTCTGTCTTCGATTGTGTTCCAATAGAAATTTTTAGAAACAATCATTTTGATGTTTAGTTTTCGAATGTTAAAATTCAAATCTTTGTGTAAAGAGACTGGTCCTTTCCACTTACCTAAAAAAAGAAAAACCCTCAAAATATTTTGTTTTAAAAACTTCGCTCCCAGCTTTGTGAGGAACACATATTCAATTATCTGCAATTATTTTTTTCACATATTCTTGAAAAGAAATTTTGCGTAACACCCAAATTTTTATCCCCTTTTACCATGTGATTCAATAGAACTGTATGAAAGGATAACATGTTCTGTTACTAAAGTTCATTGTACCATGTTGACAAGACAGTGTGTTATAAATCTATTTATTTTTCTGATAACTGATTTTCTTACTAAACACACTAGGCGAGGCATATTAAGGAGTATTTATTTTGCTGTACAAGAGCGAGAAATTTGAGATTCCATTGCTTCTTTGAGAATAATTTGATCAGATTTCATTATATTCAGATAATTTTCACTATAGAAATTTTAATGTTTGACATTTCTGAAGCGCTTGATGTTTTTAAAATATCTTTTAATGTTTTTAAGCATAAATGTTCACAGCTTTTGAATTATTCCTATGTATTACCTTATATTGTTAAGGGGACATGGTACAATTTAAGCAAAGATTTTTAATTTAAGGATTTTCAAAATTATTTGGTTGCCTCTTAAGTGTGTATACTATGTAAAACAGATTGTGTGCTCAAAATTTCATAAAAATCTAGCCATTTAATTTTTTAAGGAAAAAACTTTAATTTTTGAATTGATTTTAAAATACTACTTCTACAAAAATTTACATGCACGCATGAAATTTGATTTACAAGTACGTCAATCCATGTGTAACAAAAGTTGGTATGGGTTGTGCGATAACATGATTGGTATTCGTACAATACTTTTTTTTATGAATGCTTATTGAAAATTCCTTAAAAAATTTATAAATTCTGTGAGTTATTTTTAAAAAGTTAGTATTGCTTTGATTCAAAAATTTATGCCAACTTTTTTTATATGCACTATTAGCAATAGGTGAAAAAACATTCAAAGCCTTAAGCACAATAGAAAAAAAGCCTTAGCAGTCTAACTCAAGACAAACTCGTAATTTTATCTTTCTGAAATAAGTAAGTTTAAACTTTTGATTTTCCATAAGGATGTGAATAAAAATGAAAGGAAAAGCTATCATAATTCTACAATTTTTAAGTTTAGAGCTTTCAAATTTTGTGATGTTATAGAAAAATATATAACGAATAATTTAGGCTAAAGATATTGCATTTGATTTTTTGACTGATTTTTGTTATTTGAATTGTACTGTGAGCCCTTAATGTTTGGCAGTGTCTTGTGTTGTTTGTTGTGTTCTGTTTCGAAGTGCTTTTTTTAAAATCTCAATGCTGTTTTTTACTGATTGTGTATAACTATTTAATCAAGTTTAGTAATTTTTGTATGGCTCTTGCTATTCGCCTTTGTGGCATGCACTCTCTAACTGGAGTTTTTCTTATTAGTAGTGCCCTTAAATAAATAGACAGGGTTAGAAAACTAACAGAGATAGGAATTATCAGTTGAAAAAATATTCACTGTTGTAATTGAGAGAAACAGTGCATCCATTCAGTGCCATTGTGATTATAGTTCAATATATATATATATATATATATATATATATATATATATATATAATTACGTGTAATTAAATATTTTAAAACTAAACTACGATGTTGTTTGTAAACCTTTTATTAAATATTGCTGTGTTGAATGGCTTTTAAAGATAAGCGTTTTGGACAAACGTTTATTCTTGACATATTTTTTTCAATGGCTCTGCGGATTGATATTTACCATTACATTCCGGTAATACCGGAGTTGGTATCACATTTTAGGGCGCCACCATATAGGTGGAATACCAATTGCCACAGTTTAAGTTTGATGCCCAGTTTCCTCCCTAGAGGGAGGCACCTGAGCTCTGCCGATGCGAAATGAAACTCTGACATATTTGTTGTAATCAATCAAGCGAAACAATGAAAAATAATTGTTTTCTTCTTTCAGGATGGCTTCTGGTCAAAATTCTTCTCGCTACGACCCTTTGCTGTGGCAAGCAACTCTCGAGAGTTTCGTCAGACATCTCAAACGTAAGAATAAATTAGTTATAGATTTGTCCGATTCAAATCACTAAATCAATACGGGGCTCGACTTTTGCAAACATTTAACGAATAATTATCGGATGATTGTTTGAGTGAGCTTCTACTTTTGAATTAAGTGTCATTTAGAATAACATTGTTCTAACTACTTGTGAAAACTGATGTTTGACATAGAGCAGTGGTCTTTAAACTTTTTCGACTCAGTGGATCCTTAGAACTATAAGATGATATTCGGGAACCCCATTCTATTCTTAGAAGAAATAATATTTAAAGTAAATCAACATGTTAAGTACTTCATGATAAGGCTTTTTTTTTGTAAAAAAGGATTGCATTTGTTATTAAGAATTTTGATAATGTTATTTTAAGATAATTTAATCATTAATAATCATTAATAACTGGGCTCCCAGTATCCCCCCCAGGTGTTATATTTAGTAAGTGGGATGTGTTTCTGCTTTTTTTTTAACGAAATGTCGAAGTCTATCGAAATTATCTGTTGTCCCATTTCCTATTCTGAGCTGAATCCATTTTCATGTTTGGTTCGCGTTGAGAAATATTTTTCATTTAAATACATTGCTCTGAATATCATTAAAGTGTTTACAGTTGTGAGAGAAATCCTGGGTACTAATGAGTATAAAATTACCACCTAATACCCGGGATAACAAACAACTGAATATTTACAATGTAGCAAAAAATACATATAGAAAAAAAGTTTTAATTTTCTTTCAATACATAATAATAAAAGTTTTAAAAAGTATTACAAATAAAGTTACATCACGTATAAATATAATTTTCAGTTTTAATGATTGGGTCGAGCTTTAGTAATGGGCTTATATAAACTTCGTAGAGAACGTGAATCCACATTTTGCATACACATTACTAATTTTCCTTGCGAGTTTTTATTGCGACTCGTGGAACCTCAGGATTCCCTGGAGCACAGTTTAAAGACCACTGATGTAGAGAATAAATTGAATTTGTGGAAATATACAACTGTTTAGAAGTGAAAAAAAAACCATCATATGTGTTCAGTAAAATCCGGCGTTTAACGCGCACATGCTTTCAATCTGAATTTTTTAATTTTTAGCTATATTTGTCGTATAATGCACACCCCTTTTTTACAAAGTAACCTGGAATGTACAAGTGCAGTGCTATTATATTTTGAAGTCATTTATTCCAAGTATTCCCCCGAAATTTTGAAAAAAGTAGTATACTTCTAGAGCTATAACCTTTTGCAAGTATATAAAAATGCCATTTCTTAAATAAACTGTGTTTCAATATATGTAGAGCATAAAAAAATTTAGACATCATTCCTTTTTCTTTTTATTTTTAAAGCTACCATTTTTATACCCGGTGTGTAACGCCCACCCGTAAATTTCGATCTTACTTTTTGTGGAAGTGCTCGTTATACGCCGGGTTTTACGGTAATTTCAGAAATTTTTCGGATGGCTCAAGATATATCGAACCCAAAATGGGGAAAACAAGACCGAAAAGCGTGAATAAATTCGAACACACATTCGAACATTTCGAATATAACGCATAGAACAGTGGCTCAGAATAACCTTGAGCGACGAGATAAGGAAATAGCACCTACGACTGTGAAAGAAACTCAAAAGACAGTTCGCTCTTTCCTCCTCCGAATTTGAGTGTGTTCCGGTTTTCACTCAGGACGCGATTGTCTCAAAGGATCTATGGTCTACAACCAGGGATCGACAAACTGCGGCCTTTTACATAGACAGTTGTGGCCATATGTATTACACAAAATAATTATGTCTACTAAAAATGTTGTTTATTTTGCTCTTTTTGCTTCAGAATCATCTGTTGAAAAATATGTGCGTTACCTGCCCCATTTAAACATTTAACTGGCTTAAGACTTCTGTGTTAAATCGTTTTCCGTGAACAAAGTTTATACAAAACCGTGAAAATATTAGAATAAGCTTCAAAGCAGTCAATCAAATTTATTGGTAAAAATGCCTCCATGGGAATACTCTCTTCTAAGACATTTCCAGCAACGTTTATCTCTTCACCTGCAAGGGAAGCCCACGGTCAATGTAATGGACACGTGACTGGCGTGTCATGAGTTCAAACCTAGTACTACTGAATATCCGTCCTACAGAGGGGGCCGATGTACGTTAAATATGTCGAGCCTCAAATGTCCTACTGTTGGTGTGGAGTGGAAGTTAGGACAGGAGACTGCCAGCTCAGGTGTCGTCCTTGTCACTTGACCGTGGTTCAAACTTGTGGTGTCCATTGCCAAAAGCTTTCATGAGCTGAATAGTGCGATGTTAATATTCACATTTATTCGCCTACATGGATTCGAGAACTCATGAGAGGAGAAAAGATATACTATAATCGGCCAAAGAAGTGGCAAAAACATGTCCCGTATTTTGTGACACGTTTAACGGTTAATATATAGAAAGCTGAAATGACTTTAATAGGCAAGAACAATCAAATTTAATTTTAAATATTTTCACGGCAATATTAGTACGGACATTTTTTCACGAAACTTGAAATTTTATTATATTTTCACTCAATGGTTGTTCTTTCAGTGAGTCCATTTCGTAACACGAGATGGCAGTGAATCTTTAAGGCCTGTTCCAGCCCAACAAACTGTCGAACAACCCCTAAAATCGATCTTTCGTTTTTTCGACGTCAAATGACGCCGGATACTTAGTTTTTGTTCGAGATATGATGAATTCAACAGGACGTAGAAGCACATGATTGTTCCATTTTTGCAAACTTTTCCCGGCACATTTCAACGTGACGTCCACTGCAGAAAATCAAATAAATGTCCTTGACCGGCGTGAAAATTCACCAGGCGTAAATACTACAGAGAACTCGTGGAGTATTTTTAAGAATCCTTTATGTAAGATGGATTGTAAAATGAAAGAACGTACAACTAGGGTTATAAAAGTGTTTCCATGATGGTCTAGAACATGTCCTCTATTCTAATGGCATCCATGAAAAACATATTCAAGAAATCATTTCTGCATGCTGTTGCGTGTGTTTATCAGTATACAGGTTGTCCAGCCTTAATGTGACCCAATAGTTAATTCCCGAACCGTTCGGTTTAGATATGCACTTCCAATTTGAAAAATGTTTTAAAACAGGTGAAGAATGTTTTTACGTGCTTTTCGAACCAAAAAACCCATTTAGAAAAAAATTACGAAAATTAATTTTTTATACGGTCCCCAGGTCCTATCACTTATATTTAGGAAAAGATGCAGTACACAAAAACAAAGTAAACACAAAAAGTTTCATTTTATAATTTTATTACGATAAAAACTGGCCGAGTTATGTGGAACTTAGAAAATCATACATTATATCCATTTTCTCAGCTATTTTCAAGAAGCTAATAAGGGACCGTCTCCAAAGTGAAATTAGTTAAAACTCTGCTAGGAAACTTTCGCTCTTGCACGTCATTCTCATGTAAATCAATTTTAAAATTAAAAGCATACGTTAATAATACAATAATTGAGTACTTAAGAAATAAAATTTATTCTGTGTACGTGTAACACGTAGAAAAAATAAAATCTTTTGGACGAAGAAAACATTTTAAAAGCAGTTCCAAAAAAATAGATTTATATGCTGCGGATTCAGTCTGATTTGCTGCGTTTCTGCTGATCATGACGAACGTTAAAAATCTTTTGTGTAGTCGCATGCAATTGCATACAGTCGTATTCCAATATTACGAATTCTAGTACGAAAGAACGAGATGTATACAAATGAAGAATACTGCGAAATGGTACTGTTTTATGGGCAGTGTAATCGAAATAAGAGAGAGGTGGCAAGACTTTATGCCATTCAATTTCCCACTAGAAGACATCCATCTTATTGCACAATTGCCCGTGCTGTTCAGCTCTTGTATAAAACTGTGACTTGCAATAGACGTATTTCCTGTCTCGTCGCTTCACCATTGATTAAGTTAATTTGGTCATTCTGATATAATAAAGCCTCTGATTCATGATTGGCGCATCATTTCACATTAGGCTATAATTTGAACGGCAAATCCTGTATTATTTTGCTAGTATTTGTTAAAACAAGGTGTTTTAATCTTTTCGGTACAAGTTGTATTTCTTTAATTTAATTTTTATTGTTTGCCATACAGCAATACAAATTGTCACTATAATGTTTTAATTTTTCTATGATTTTTTTGCACTTTCTGTAGATAGTGAATTACTGTTCTCTAAACTCAATTTGTATACGACCCCCTTTTCTGAGCAACTCAGATGCTTCAAATTTATGTAGGCATAACTCGGTCAGTTTTTATCGTAATAAAATGAAACTTGTGTTAACTTTGTTTTTGCGTACTGCATCTTTTCCAAAATACAAGTGATAAAACCTGGGGACCGTATAAAATTTTAATTTTTGTAAATGGGTTTTTTTTGGTTCGAAAAGCATGTAAAAACATTCCTTACCTTTTTAAAAACATTTTTTCAAATTGGAAGTGCATATCTAAACCGAACGGTTCGGGAATTAGCTATTGGGTCACATTAAGGCTGGACACCCTGTATATATATAATATGAATAAAAGTCTAGTTTTTTTAAAAAGAGTAATTTTGTACACTGCCCCAGTTAATTTGTATAGTATAGTAAAAACCATTACATAAAATAATTGATTTGCAAAAAGTTGAATTGAGGAATGAAATCTTAAAATAGCTAAACAGAAGCTGTTTATCATTTTTTCTGATAATTTTTTCGTTTTTTTCTATATATATATATAACTTATACTTTCTTTCTCGTCTCTTGCAGACCTACATTCTATTGATGAGACGAGTCTAGTCCAAAGGAGTCCGAGGAGGCTAACGACTGAAGCTCTGTATACCATGTAAACACTCCACTTTTCTATAGGATTAAATGGTACAATATGTATCAAAAGAGGTTGTGAATTAGATTTTTAGCAGATTTTTTTAATGGCAATTTGTCTTGCTACCCTGGCATAAAAATTGTAAAAACGCTCTCCTACTGCTTCGTCAACAAGCAGTTGAGAGATTAGGGATGACGAGGGGGTGGCACAGTGACCGCTCCCCAGTTTTGAGGAAAACTTACATTTTCGTACTTATCTGAGTCAAATAACCATCGGATTTGGAAACAAAAAAACAATTATTAAAAATGCTATTTTTTCACATAATTATGTTTTTTTTCTTCATTTATTTGGAAATGAGAAAATATGTGCTGAATGAAAATACTGTGCGCAACATCATGGTTCACAACATTTATAGCGGTGGTAGTTTAGTGGTCAAGGTCACACACTCGTGCCTGGCGTGTCCGAATATTCATTTCCAGGTACGCAAAATACCCAGAAGTCTGAATGCAAGGAACTTGAACCTGACATCCAGCAAATATTGTCGCTGGATCGAAATATTGCTTAGGATTTCGAACAAATATTAGAAAATTTACCACGCTTACGATATTCATCTGCAGCTAGCGTTAGGAATGTTATGTGTTCCAAGAGATCACACATTCCAAATTACCTTATAGGAACCTGTAAGTAAAAGAAAGTAACAATTGATTTAAGAAACGGTTTGGAAAGGAATGTACATTTTCCCCTACGGCACGGTCAAACCATAAGTTCGGTTTGTTGGCAGAAATTCTTACAAAAACATCGATTGATTTCTGTTAATTTCTTACCTGTGTTATTTTTTAGAAAAATAACACAATTGCAGAATGTTTCCATAAAGGTTATTTTATAACTTTCATTTTTTTTGTGCTACAAAAAACATTTCTGTTGTAGTCAAGTTGGCTTCGGATCTGAGCTGAATTGGTTCATTGACGACTCTTATTTCACATGACATAAAATTGATTTTTCATATACACCGGTGTAAGAAATTAAGAGAATTTGCAGACTTAATCCATTATCTCTAAAACTCTGGACCGATTTTAATGAAATTTGATATAAACATACACTGATACATTACGAAACAAACACTCAACAATTACAATACACACACATGATCATGGGTGGAATTGTAAGGTATAAAATAGCGGTTGCAGAATAAACAAAAGAAATGGGTTAATAGTGGGTATGGTACTTACTCTCTTACAGTTATGCAGTTCTCGCAGCGGGATGTCATACTTGAAATAAGGCAGTTTACTAGTTCTTGTGGCAATTGGTCCCAATCATTCAGCAATCTGTTTTCATTTCCTGGATGGTTCAAGAAGGGGGGGGGCGAGTTGCAATTGCCCTCCCCAGAGCATCCCAGACATACTCTATAGAGTTGAGGTCTAGAAACCTGGCTGGACAATCCATACGGCGAATATCCTCAGTCTCTAGAAATTCGTTGACCAGAAGAGCTCTACGTGGCCTCACGTTATCGTCCATTAAAATAAACTCGGGACCACATGCACCTCTGAAAGAGCAAACATAGAGCTCCAAGACCGCATCCCTATACCTCACACCAGTCACAAAGCCTCTTTCAAAGACATTGGAGAGGTGTACGGCCATCCAACACGATGCCTCGGCACCGATCATTAAACCTCCTTCGCCATAATTGTCGATTTCGCAGACATTGAAGGTAAGTAGCGGGTCCCTGGTTCTCTCCATATGAACGTACGGCGAGAATCGGTGTTTGAGCTGAAACGGGACTAATCGGTGAACAGAACGGTCACCCATTCATCCATACTCCAATCTCTCCCATGCTAAACGGACTCTCCTGTTCGTAGACGTGAGCGGGAATCAAACAGCAGATCTTCTGGCAAACAACCTTCTCTCATGAAGTCTTTTTGAAACAGTCGTCTTGATACACGGGTTCCTGTCGTTGCATACAAATAACGAGAGAACTGAGAAGCTGTAGTCTCTCTGTTACGCCTCACTATAATCTACAAATTGCGATCTTCTCTGGCCATCGTGGCTCTTGGACGACCTTGCCAAGGCTTTCTCCCGATGGATTCAGAATCCTGGAACTGTTTCCGTAAGTTACACACGACACTGAGCGTTAAATTGAACTCGCTACACGTCTGAACTTGACATTGGCCTGCTTCTAACCTCCCCACAATTCGTCACCACATTCCATCATCTAAACTTTGATGGTTACTCATTTTTACTGTTACAATTTGAATTCAACCATTGCCTTAAAATAACACCAAGAAATTCGCCGAGGTATGTTGGCGAACGAAATACGTCTTAACTTATACATGTGCCTGTTTTTCTGCTGGCTCCACCTACACACACGCTTACGATTAAATATTTGCCGTACAAGATTACTTTCATTTTTATCTATAAGCAGTGGTTTTTCATTCAGTTTAGTTCTTTTCATGCAATTCGATAAAATATGTAAATTCTCTTAATTTATTTCATGAGTGTATTTTAAAAAATAGTAGTTGTTAGTCTTTGTTTAAATAAGCAGTTATATGTTAAGTGGTATATTTAGGACATTACGCTTCAGTGTATGCAATCTATGGAAAAGAATGTAATATTTTAATGCCTAAGCCACTAAATTTTAACTCTGTTCCCAATGTTGCCAACTCGAAAATGTGTCTGTCAGAAATTAAATCCGAAAATGTCGCCTGATTGTTTTTCTTTTCAGATATGTGATGGTCACCTTCGTAACTCTCTCCCTCTTGGGAACTTCACTCACTCTTTATGAACATCTATGGAAGGCAAGCGAGAACAACAACAATTCCAGAAAAAACGGGATTGTTTCCTGCAAGACCCGAAAGAAATCACCCGATCATCATTTTGCCAAAGGTAATTACCATTTGCTTAAAACTGGGGAAGCTGTGTTTGTGTGCAATTAAATTGTTGCTGTAGAGCAGGCGACATGTGGCACGTGGTACAATATTCAGTGGCACTCTGCACTGCTCAACAAATTTGTCTGTTTTTGAGTGGATGGAAGGTGATAAATTTGTAATGAACCATATTTGATAAACATCTGTAAAATTATTGACATCTACGGAATGACGAAAAAATCTGAAAGAAAACTCTAAAAGATAATATTACAACTATTTTTTTAAATTATAGAATGACATTGCTGAAGAGATTTAATTTTTTGTAGAGTGAAAATTGCATGCACTTTGCCTTCCACTTTTGGTTCTATATATCTAAGTAAAAATTCCTTCCTCACATGAAAAATATTTCGAGTTCGCAAAGAGATTATTTAACAACTAAATGCTCAGAATCGTGTCAAATTGAAAGTCACAAATCACACCCCTGGTTTCTCTATATGAAACTAGAGCGGTGCAAGCACTAGATTCGCATTAAAATTTTTATTGAACTATAATAAACTTATATTTTTTATGTTGTCTATTTCTTATTTTAATAAGTATGTTTAAAAATACATATATGTACAATTTTATTTTATTTTTTGTTTTTGTTAAAGAAATGTTTATATCTTGTGCTGTTTATTTCGATGTCAGGAAAAAATTTAAATGATGCAAAATTAGTATGTAAATCTATATTATTAGCTTTTATTCTCTAACTCTGCATGCATCATAGCGGGAATAGAATTGTTTCAAAATGTCCTACTGTGTAGCACGCGGAATCCTATTGGCAGATTGGTTTGACTCGCCACAGCTAAAAGGTTGCCGACCCCTGTTGCAGAGCAAGGGTTGGGGCAATCTACGCCACACGGAACATAATTGGCACGTGGTACAATTCTCAGAGGCACTCTGCACTACTCAACAAATTTGTGAAATTTTGAGTGGATGGAAGTTGACAAGTTTGTAATGAACCTTGTTTGACAAACATCTTCAGAATAGGGAATATTTACGAAATTGAGAAGAAATTTGAAAGATAACTCTTAACATAAACTTACAGCTATTTTCTAAATTATTGAATGTAATTTCTGGAGAGATTTAATTGTTTGAAAAGAGAAAGTTGGACATGTACTCTTCTTTCCACTTTTGGTTCTATATTACCTAAGTAAAAAATTCTTTCCTCATATGAAAAATATCCCCAGAGTTAGCAAAGAAATTACGGTACTTACGTATTATCTCCACAATGTCAACTTTCGAAACAACTCACCAAGTTGACAACCCCGATTTCGGATGAGTCGTACGCGCTGACCATGTGCTTCAAATCATATAATGCCGCCAATAGTTTGTTTTCGACGGGTTGCCTGAACTGTCTCTCGGTTACCGATTTCCAGGGTACGTATCGATATCCAGGCACCACTAATCGAAACCACGTGAGTTTTAGCTGCGCGATACGATGAGGTCATGTATTTATAAAGGGGGCAGAAAGGAAAAACTGAGAGTTGCCCCAAAGCTTGAACGAAGGCAGGTCAGAGGAAATCGGTCTCTCCGTTGTTTTGAAAAAGAGTACGTGTTTTCGGAATTAGTATGGTGCTATCTCGAATTATTTAAAACCCCTTGTAAATAGTAAATGTTTTAGTTGTGTTATTAATAAATTAAGTTATTTTAACTCTGCGTGCTAACATTAAAATCGAACCTTCCCCTAGACGCCGTCCCACATATATAATTTTAATATATATATATATATATATATTAACTCTAATAATATATATATATATTGTTTTATAAATTTATTTTTATGTATTGAATCACTATTCTTATAGGGAAAATCTGTATTTTTCAAAAAATTTGTTAAGTGTTTAATGTAATTCAATTAGTTGTTTTCATTTCGGAATCTTCTCTCATTTTTCAGTTTGGCTGGTCCACTGCCGGAGATTTCTCAACTGCTTTTGCGTCCTTAAAAACGGAAGAAGCCTCCTGAGTTTTGTCCCCAAGGAAGACGGATTCGACTGCCTGCACGGCATCCGTGTCCTGAGCAACATCTGGATTACGTTCGGTCACGTTAGCATATTTTACGTCCTCTCTTTAAGTAAGAAAGCTGATTTTTTTGTAATTCACTTCGTCGATAAACGAGTTTATTTCATCATGGGGAGGAGCGAAGAACATTCACTTAAGATTGTCATCAGCAATCCCGTCACTTGGCTTTATTTTTCTCGAAGTATTGTCTGTACAAGTAACGCTTCCCAGAAAAGGGGTGAAAAGGGCGCTCGTGACAGCAAAATAGTGACAAACTGCTGAGTGGATAATCACCAAGTACGAATCTAAATGACCTCTTGAAGTTACGCGAGCCGTCCAACAGGTAGAGTGGTTAATGACGCTTGTGACTGCTGTGACGTTAAACCTGGGTTCGGATCCTGGAGAAGGCATGGATGTCAGTGAATGTATAATGCCTTTGCGTCATGGGGGTACTCTAAATAGCCTTCGAGATGCAAGTCCTCTTGTTAGGTTAATGGAAGTGGAAGGGAATTAGGAGACCCTTGACCACCTTCAGGGTGCTCTCCCTCAAAATCGGGATAGAACTGAGTCAAATCGTACTTTCACCTTTACAGTGCTCAATGCTATGACTAACAGCAAGCGTACATCTAGCCCTTTGCCGCAATGAATTTCATCGGCTTCGATATGACACCGTCAGATACAGGTGGCATTTGTAACAACAACAGTTAGGCTTTGTTTCCTATTTCGTATTCTTTCGCTCTCTTAGATCGGAGTTATCGGGAAAACTCTACTGCGTTCTCTTTCGTAGAAAATAGTTCCAAAATTCTTAGTATTTTTCATAAAAAAATTAAAGGAATATTACAAATTATATAAAAAATGTAACTTTCGAGCATGCGTGATCAAGATTATTTTGTTTGAACATGCGCGGGAAGAGTTTGCCATTATTGGCTACATGTTGCGGCATTTGGTGACGTTATTTGAATTTGATGCAGTGAGTCGACAGTGTAGTGCCGACAGTGTAGTGTTATCTCAAATTTAATATTTTTTGGTACTTTCGTATCAACGCCACTCAAGCAACCAATTTTCAAAGTTCTGAAAGGTTTCATACCGTAGATTACCGTAAGCCAGTGTTTCCCCAACTTTTGACATATGTGTGCCCTTTCTATAATTTTCGTAACGCCCTCGTCAAATAAAAAATGGATGTATTTTAATAATAATCAATATATATTTATTTTTATTTTTTGTGACACTCAAAATAATAAGAAAAGAGAAATAAAATTATTCATTATAAAATAGAAATAGAAGTTATATATATTTTAATTATTATTAAGAAGAATGAAATTGTGTTTGTGCTCAGATGACAGATCGTCATAATTTGGTTCCCTGGTCGTTAATTTTATTCTGAGATGCGATTCCGCGTCAAATAGTCTGTTCCTGTTTTTCGACTTAATGTCTACAAATGCTGAAAAAGCAACTTCACATAAATATGAAGTTAGAAAAGGCAAGATATGTATTTCAGAACTTTCTGTTAAAACCGAATACGCATGTTGAGTTTCTAACCAGAATGATTAAAAATGATTAAAGTACACTCCTTATATTTATTTTTCAAAAATCCGTCTGAAGCCAATTCCAACAATTTCTTTTCTTTCCTTTCGTATGCGACAAATATTCTAGCATGAATGTTCTGTTAAGGTATCCGACTACGTTTGGAGCAGTGGTTTAAAAAAAGGGTGTAAATGGATAATTTTCATGACATTTAGTGTCATTTAGACTAGAATATATGTATAAAATTCACATTATTTTCAGAGTTACTGCCAATTGAAACAATTATCGGTGTTTTGTTTTCTTAAAATTTCTCCACTCTGTTGTATTAAAACATGGATAAATCCATTTCTAAGCTGTATATTTTCAAAATCCTAGTTCAGACTCTGTACAGAAATTTGAGCTATATATAGGCTCAATATTATTATTAAAGAAACATTCTCCGTAATAGGAGAATGTTTAGAAAATAGGATATTCTATGTTTTTTTTTTGTCTTGCCAAAACATATTGCATTTAAATAATTTTTTACTGAAATAATATTCTTAAAACTCTATTTTTTATACGTGTATTCTAATGTAAGTGACACAAAAATATCATATTCGCTTTTGAAAAACAACAGTTCCGAACGTAGTCGTATATCTTAATGTTAAACGGATATCTAATCCATTTAATATTTTTATTTAAATCAGGTGAATATTTTTTTAAGCCCACACTTGCAAACTCTCCAAATGTTATGTTATTGAATAGTATGAGAAACGAGCTTCTCCATTACAAACTCATAAGTTTGGTTTTGCGATGGAAGCGTTCACTTTATCTTGAATGTGAAACAATAAAATTTCTTTGCCTTATAATAAGTTGAGACAATTTTAAAAAGACATTAAAACATTTCCTATAAGAAAAATCGTACTAAAGCTAAAAATACGCAGAAGTCTGTAAAAGCCACTGATTGTTAACGAAGTAAATTGTCTCTGTAACGAAGTGGGAAATATTCCCGCCGTCTCACACAGGACCAACTCGCGCTTCACAAAATTGTCTTGTCTCGTGAAAACGTAGATTTGGGCGCAGCTAAACAAGGTGCAACGCGTATCCCCACCAAACCCTACCTCTGGGGGTACACGTACCACACTTGAGGAAACTTTGTCTTAAACCAACGATATTATGAATAATTACAATACATTGAACACTATTTTAACGATGCTGACGGGAGTTTTTTGAAATTTAACACAAAGGCCGTTAATTCATGACCCCCGACTGTATGACTATGAAGTAAAAAAAAATCACTATAAAAAGAAAAACTGGACTGAGAGAAATGATATTAAAGTTGCCATTCGGAAATTTGCCTTATGAGTACCATTTATATCAATGTATTTCTCTTTGAAGGAAACTCGGATGACGTTCAAGGCTGGCTTGAAATGAAATTTGGAAAATTCTTCTTCAGCGGAAATTTTGCCAATTGTTCGTTTTTCGTGCTCAGGTAACTAAATCGCAGATTTACTTGCTTTGTTTCTGTTTTTCGAATTCATAGTCAGGTATACAAAATTGACCTTAAGGAGTGTTGCAAAAATTATGAGAGGTTAGCATTGTGTTTCAACTCCGTGCACGGGGGGGAAGGGGGTGGCGTTTTGTGGTAATCTTAATTCTTACTGGATTAAAACAACCATTATTTTTATAATTTTTTTAAATATGTGGAACACCTATTTTGCCCTAAGGAATCGTTGGTCTCAAATAATTTAAATATCGTACAAAAATGTAAGCAAATTTGTTCTCTATTTAAATTTACTGATAAAACAGGAATATGAAATTTGTGTTTTATAAATCAGGTACGTCTAAGGGAATTTTGGGAAGGAAATAAAAGGCAAAATTCTTGATAGTTTTGGTCTTAGAAGCTTTTTTCTTCTTTTAACTCACTTTCATCATTGACCCATGGAGGGAAATCTTCCAACCTGTTTTCTCATGAAATCAAGCATTTTTATTTTATATGAGATTAAAACAAATAAGAGGCCAAGTTGCATGGTATGCTATTTTTAAGTATACAACACAAATAATCAAAAAGTAGACAATTCCAACACAAATAAATTAACAATTAGATTATTCAAATGAAAGAAAACAAGCAATTATGAATGTAATTAAATTAAATATACATTACAGTAGTAAAAAACGTAGGTAGGTACTTACGTATTATGCAACCGAATTGGCGACATTATATGAAACGAAACACATGGTTGCCAATTTAGCGCGTATAACACGTATGAAATCAGGGTTATCAACTTGGCGAGTTCTCTTGAACATTTGCATTGTTGCGATACAGCGTAAGTACCAAAACATAATTTAAATTAGAATTTCCAAATTTCACAAGCACCCGTTTGAATTAAAGAATTTATATATATAATCCAACTTAAAAATATATACTCAGTAACCAAAATTAAAATTTTTGGCTAAAATCTTACTTGAATTATACTTTCAAATAATCCATAAAATTAATAATTTTTAAATATTCTGCATGGAATTTATATATTTTTATGGAATAATCGAAAAAGAGAAACTGAATGTAAAATAATGGCAAAACAATTTTTTCATGGCACAACAATTCAACTGAGAAGGAAGCCAAATGAATAAAAAATTTGAGCTTCCGAAACAATCTTGGTGGCTTCACAATTTTTTCAAGTTATGAACAATTTAACCTGTTATATATTTCTGGGATTTCTGATTCTAAAATAATATATCAATTGATAGGCAAGAGAAAGTGCTTAGTTTTTCATGCGAATTTTATGCATAAATTCGTAGTAAAAAGAGCTTCTGGTGCAAAATTCCATTTAGTGTGTTTTCGAAAACGAAATCGTTGCGGAGGAAAATAAACAAACTTTTTAATGGTAATTTGATTTTAAACATTATTTGTACAATTAGCCGTCGGATCCTGTTTCAGTCTGGACGTTCATTTGTCGCCATTTGGCGAAATGAATTCAATATAGAAAAACACTGTTTTGGCACTGCTTTCTTTTCCCACTTCCGTTGCCTAAAGTGTGAACTGAACTAGAATTTTACTGGAAAAGAATAGCATGATAAAAGTAAACAAAACCGCATGGAATATGCTGCGGGATAAGTTTTCCTTTAAAAGGCCAGGAATGTTTCTTGGAATTTTGCTACAAGATTTATTCTTTCAAAAAAAAATGTACCTTCGTTTTTTTTTAAAAATAGAGATTTTCAGAACCTAAATTTTCGGAATAAAAATGACATTTCCGTGATATTACATTCCAGCATCGTGTATAATCAACCTAATTCATTTTTTCCATAGTGGTTTCTTAAACGGATATTGTTTTTCGATGGATTATCATAGAAAAAAGGGAAAGATCGATTGGATATATTTCTACTTCAAACGATTTATAAGGTGTGTAATTTTTTCTATTTTTTTTTTTTTTTGCTTTGTTTTGTTAACACAATTCACAATCGTTTTGTTAACACAATTCATAATCGATATTTTATTTAATTAGTTTGAAAATTTTACTCTATTATAGGATTAAGCGGTCCTTTAACATTGCTGAACTCTAAGCTATGTATTGATGAATTGCAGATTGGGGTGCCAACTCAGGTGTCCTCCTCGTCACTTGCTCATGGTTCAAAATGACGAGATACGTTGCAATAGTTCTCCTTTGGTACGACGAAAGTAATCAATGAAATGAAGTCGTCGTGTTACGTGGATGAAGCACGTTATATTTGTCGGAGTTTAAAAGCCTCAAAGGGAGGTGGCGATGCTGAGGTGAATAGAAGGATAACTTAAGTGTCGATTTCTCTCGTCATTTGGCTTTGCTTCCAAATTGAGAGGAGTACTTGATTGTGATTGGGGGGGGGGGACTTGTACAAAAGTTGGAATTTCTAATTGACGAGCGAGACTGTAATGCGTATAAAACGTCATTCGTATGGAATTATGGGCTATATACACGTGAAAGTGAATTATTTATATTAACCCCTTAAGCATTAATCACGAGTCTAACTCGTGTAAATTTATTTTGACTTTGTAAATCAATCACGAGTCCTAATCGTGTAAACTTATTTCTTAAACTTATTTTTAAATAATTATTTCAGGCACATAATTTATAAATAAGTAATCATTTCGAACTTCCCAATTTATGCAAACAAGTAAAACTACAAGGGGTTAAAAGAAATAGGGATATGTCAAATTGATTGATTATTAACGAAACTCGTCATTTTGAACCTCTATCAAATAAAGAAAACTGGCACTATTATTCTTCAAACTTCCACACCACGCCATTGAGGAGGCTTCTCTCGGAGAAGAAATTAAGAGAGGGACATACCCAACCAAATATCGTTCATTACAATTAAAAACTACTAAATACGTGCTAATGAAGCAAATGTTTAAAAAAATTAAATTCAAACTTAATCTTTATGTCACATGATGTCTTTGTCTAATTTAGAATTTTAAGTGCAGGTTATATCCCATTGCTTCTCTCAGAAATGGGGCTTGAATCCAAAATCTCAGTCGAAAATAGTAACCCTTGACACTTTAATATTCGCTACAGAAAGTGATTATCACATGAATGCATTTAGATGCTATAACTTTCCCTTTCATTTATGAAAGGAGACTCGAGAGTATGTAAAACCATCCACCCATATTCAGTGAAACTTTGAGCCATGGTAGCCTAGTGGTCAAGGTAACAGACTCGTGGTCGGTGTGTCATGAGTTGGAGCCGAGAACCGCTGAAGAACCTCCATGCAGAGGGTGCCGATACACGTAAAATCTGTCGAGAGCTCAAACGTCCTCCCGTTGGAGCGGTGGGGTAGTTAGGAGGGGGGAGCCAGCTCAGGAGTCCTCCTCGTCACTTGGCCAAGGTTCAAAATGACGAGGTCCGTCGCCAGAAGCCCTTGTGTATAGCTGAACAGTGCAACGTTAATATTCACTCACTCACTCTCACTTTTCTTCTTTGTGAGATGTCAATTAACAGTCAATCGAATTTCGAACCATTTATAAAATAGAACTGGACTTTCTAAAAATAGATTGATTTTTCTTTATGAAACAGAAAAGAATGCAATTTATCTGAATTTCAGTGAAATTTAATAATTGGTGTTTATATCTCTTACTTTTACGCAGTTGTCTTTGACGAATGTAATCAGGCAAAGTGTGGTACGCGAAAGAAGTAGGCTCTTGATACATACATTCATACTAAAAAAAAATGAGGTACTTCTCAAAACTATTTTCATTTTAGGGGTGCGCGATCAAGGAAAGTTGGATACCATTGCCTTAAACCGTATCACAGCAGTTTTGTGACAAATTTCACATCAATAAAAGGCTAATGTAACAACTGTATTATCTATTTACAATTAACTAACTCTCTAATAACAAATAAACTTTATTTACATATACTAGCTACGCATACCTTATCCATTACTAACTATATCTAACACCTTATACATTATTAAACTGTCACACCTCACAAACTCTCATCTGTCTCACGTCACACACATAACTCCCCCACTCTTGGGGATACACTTACACAACGCCACTGTTATGAAACAGCGCCATCCGCTAACTATAGTAATTATTAAGCTTAACAGCTAATATTATAGTAATTGTTAAACGCGTACAAATAATGCAATTCGCATAAGAATTCTTAGAAATTCTGAAGAAAATACATCAATAGAAATCAATAGTCAATTGGAGAATACGCGGTGTTCTCT
Source organism: Trichonephila clavata (assembly GCA_019973975.1). Taxonomy (NCBI): domain Eukaryota; kingdom Metazoa; phylum Arthropoda; class Arachnida; order Araneae; family Nephilidae; genus Trichonephila; species Trichonephila clavata. The sequence continues at coordinate 150,245 of BMAO01022810.1, forward strand.
GACGGTGTTTTCAAAATCTAACAGATAAAGAAACATGATTTTCGATTATTTAGGGTAGTGGTCCTCAACCTTTCATGCGCTCGAGGGCCAAATGAATAAATTCACAGTGATCCGCAGGCCACACAAATGTCAAAAAAATATTGTAGCCAGGAAATTTGTATATAAAAAAAGGAAGGTGCATTTTACAAGAGTACAATTGATTCTAAAGGAAAAGGGGGTGTTTAAAGATCTGTGTTTAGTTTTGTATACACTGTGATCCTGAATTCATGATACAAACTTGCAAGGACATTGCAACACTCATTTATTGTATAGGCATGTATGGGCGCAAGTTACGCGATGAGGCACAAACACAAAAAATAAGAGACGAAAGGAACGGCAAAGTGTTTATTGAACGCGTCATTGACAAAAACTGTTTAACACATGAGCTATGGAATCCATCTGAAGCGCACATTGCTGTACCACCCTCTGGCAGTCGGAGAAGAGAGTTTGCCGGATTCAAAGCTTGTACTCGCACTGAAAATGGAAGAAGTGTAAGCGATTTTCGTTTAACACTCTACAAATGGTCTGATGACCCACACTTACTTGATGAGCAAGAGTTCTTGTACTTGACTTGAGTCTATCAGCCACAACATTCAAGATGCTATTTTCCAAGCTTTGACTGCGTATATAACTCAATTTCTCTTTTCTTTCATATTTCCCTTTTTTGCGCCTCACCGCGTCACTTGCACCCATACATTCTTATAAAATAAATTATTATTACAATGTCCTGTATCTACCCTTAAAATTTGTACCTTGATTTCGGACCGATATACAGTACATCGGTTTCAAAAAAGTTAAATGGAAGTCGAATTAAAATACTTGTTAGAGTTGCCTCCTTTTTTCCCGAAAATTTCTGAGATTTTATGCGTCGTCAAATTTTTTATATTTAAAATTATTTAAGATACAGTGAAATTTTTGAAAAATTCGTCATTTTCAGAAAATATCTCAAATGGATATAAAAGACATCAGTAAAATGTTTTAAATATAATGAATAACAAAAAATGTCGTTTTCTACGACAAAAAGCAGATAAGGCATTTTTTAACTGCCTCATGAGGGTTACTAAAATGCCTTCAGTGCGCCACGAGTTGAATACCCCTAAATTTTGGGAATATTTAATTTTCCCTTTTATGCAATGACGTAAAAGTATTGCTAATTAAAAATAAAATATGCATAAAAAAGAAAAGTACTTTAGAATCGTATAAACTGTGTTATTTTGTTCTGCTGTGTGCGCCTTTATCTTCGTAAAATTATCCGGATAATATTTTTCTTTCCCCATAGACTTACGCCTGCATACATGATTGTTATGGGATTCTACACTACTCTGTTTTCCTACATAGGATCAGGTTATCTGTGGCCAGTTTATGACACAAATCCGGTGTGCAAAGAAAACTGGTGGTGGAATCTACTTTTCATAAATAACTTCCAGTCAACCCTAAAACAGGTAAGAAAAAGAATAACGTGTGTGTGATACTTTTTCGTATCTTAGATATGACCACGGTCTCAGATAAGGTCAAACACATGTTCAAGGGGGATAACTTTTGCACATAATTTTATATTAGAGAGTCTTCCTCTATTTAAGCTTTATGAGAGAGAGAGAAGACTAGTCCTACACAACCCCCCCCCCACACACACACATTTCCTATTTTTTTAAAAAAAAGTCAACTTAAAGTGAATTTTTCGAACAGCAGTTCATCCATAATTTGCACTTAAAACAAGAAAGACACGTTCTTGATTCTTGCCTAATCACAGATCTACTGGAAAGGATCCAGAATTTCTGATGTATAAGAGCCAGTACAAACTACAGGAATTTTAGGCCAAGGAGTTTTAGGAATAACTATTGAATATCTTTCTGCTCCTAAATTAGAAGGATCTGTTATCATTACACTCCCACTCTTCAGAATAATTCGAATCAACTGAAGAGAAACTCTTATTAAATGAGATGCATTTTATAAAACAGATGCCTGTCAATATTGTAATATTTTATGCTCTGTCATGAATAGTTCAGCACAAAATTTGCTTCAAATTCACCCAATTATAAAAATTGCTGTTAAAAATTGAAGGATTGAATTTGGATAATTTTATATCAGATTTCAAATGCCACCTCTGTCCAGGCTTTCAATTTAGATAAATGTTTTTCAAGAAACGTCGATATCAAATTTAACATTAAACATTCCATGAATATCCTTGACGAGATTCAATTTGCCATTCATTTAAATCATCTCAATAGCACTTTCAAGATAACAATTTTCGTATTTCACGTTTCCTTTTTCAACCTGTGAAGAAATTTGTTTCTTCTTAACTGTTCTGGATCAGGATTTTTAGCTGTAAACTGGGTCTTTTATTTTAGTCATTGATTTTGTTGACATCGTTCTAAGAACAACTTTTTTTCAATTTTTTGGTATTCGTACCCATATTAATTTAATGGTGTGCTCCTCAGAATAATAACGAATAAAAATTTTCTTGAGAACACAAGAACATTAAAACTGTGTAAAATTAAAGTGCAAGTTCTTCAATAATTGATATTTATAAGTATTTGAATGCATCAATAACTCCAATAGTTTGTTCACACTCAGATATAGAATAAGAATAAAATCACACACTGCTGAAATTGTATTGTAAGAGAGACATGAATAACTTTCAGTGAAGTAAAATAAACAATTGAAAACTTTAACAATAAATCATACAACGTTATATCCTCCCTTGTGGCTCCATAAACATGTTAGTTCAAGCTTAGTACCACCGAAAACCCGCTGTATAAAGAAGGGCGCTGTACATCAAATCTGCCGAGGCTCAAACGTCCTCCTATTGGTGTAATCTGGTGGTTTGGAGAGGGAGGTGATAACTGAGGTGTCGTCCTCATCACTTGACCATGGTTCAAAATTAGGAGGTCCGTCACCAACAGCCGTAGTTCAAAATTAAAATGCGATGTTCACGCAATTCTCAACTCAACCTATGTGTGTATTATACAAGGATACATACGAAAGACGAGAGATAGATGAACAAAAACATGCAATACAAACATAGAAGAATATAGACTTCTTGTTACAATCAACGGTCCCAGCATAGAACAGAAGGGGTGCGCTGCTTCCCAATCGAGACGGGAATACATTTCATGCAAAAGTTCTTCTTCTCCCGAATATGCAGCCATGCCTTATTCGGGATTCGAATCTGAGCCCCACTCGATCACAAGCCGAATGTCATAACCACCATACTAGTTGGGGTGGCAACTCAACGTATAAACTTGCTGAATCAGAACCAAAGCGAACAATTGGTCATCAATGATTCATCATTGCTTTATTTTTGAACAGCGAGCCGTGCGAGCGTGACAGTTTTAAGGAAATAGGAAAGTTTTCAAATTTTCTCAGGTTTACAGATGCAAATTTTGTGTGTGTTGAGATTCATACGTGCAACGCATTTTCTTCTTCAATCACTCCCTTCGAATAATTAGTCTATCAATGTAAGGCTAGCTTAAACAGCCTTATTAGCTACATACAGCGAGCTCTCTGAATATCCTGAAAATATGGGTGGCTAGAGAGAGAAAGAGAGAGAAGACTTTCATAAAATGCATGGTGGTTCATATCATGTGCCCCGTTTGTCCGGGATGACCATGATTGCGTCCGGCTTCTCTGCTGGTTTTACCACAAAGTTTGGGTAGGCTTTAACATTCAACAAACTACGTAATCGTACGCGCGTGTGATGGATACTACATATCTGTCAACAAATATATTTTTATTAGAATTTCGAGGCTTTTAGTAAGCTAAGTAGGCTGAAGAATAGATTAAACTGTTTATAATTTTGATGGGTATCTGCGTCTTTTCCTTCGCCTTGAAGTTAATCACAGTGACACTTTACAAGTTGAATTCAGCTGTTGTTAATTGAGTCGATTGCTCGTCCTAATTCTTGCACATTCCCGTTTATGGTCACGAAAATCGTGGTACTGCTTTGCGCCCGCATTTCAGACATCTAGCTGCCAAAAATATCTGAGTGATATTGACACAAAAACTTTCAGTTTCCTTCTTTAATAAGAGCCCAAGACGGCTTAAGTTCTTACTCGAGCTTTTCAATATTATTTGGGCAGAAATTGTTTTTCTCAGTTGAGGGCTTTTCCGCATCGATTTTTAATATGATTTCATGTTATAAAGATTCTTGGTAGATAAATACACACATCTAATAGTTTATTATGAAAGTTATATCTTTGTAACTGATAAAATGCATAATTTTTTCTCCTAAATAAGTAACTGATAATGCATAAACCTCCTAAATAAGTGATTAATTAGGCAAAATCCTCTTAAATAATATAATTATTGAATGTTAGGGATTTCTTTTAAAATAAATATTTCCATGTAATAAGTATTTATTTCTTGTTTCTAGTGTATGGGATGGTGCTGGTATCTGGCAAACGATATGCAGTTCTATATAATTAGCCCTTTATTCTTGATTTCATTACTAAGGTAAGTAACATTTTTTTAAATATATTTATTACTGCAAAAAATATGTATAATCTTTAAATACACCACATACAAGCTGAAGCGGGAAAAGTCATGGGATAGCAAGGATTTCGTTTAAGAAATCTACATGTAGAAGTGCATTATATATCCGGGTGATTCTAGTAAAACATTTCTGACGTGATTGTGGCCAAACGACTGAAATTAACAGATTTTGAAGTGCTAGTTGGAGCGTGGAGTTCTCCATTTTGTAAGTTATGAAAATCAACATCCCTCCATCCAGCGTCAAGAGTTGGTGTATTTTCAGACATTATCACCCACCATGAATAACAGTAGCCGACCGCACCTGCTTGGTATGTGACTACCTTCGGAGCACTTTTTTTGAAATATGTAAAATTTCACTTATGTAAACATATTTTTATTTGTAATGGGACATAAAAGTAAGAATTCAAACACAGTTTTTACAAAGTTATAAATATTTTTGGAAATATAGGGAATTTTGAGTGAAATTTTAGTGAAAAATTGCAATTACGGTAAGGCTTGTGTTGAAAATTCTGATAAATATATTCTAATAATATTTATACAGTACATAAATAACATCATTTTCTATGATTATAACTATGAAATTTATAATACTTCTGTAAAGTTTTCGAAATATGTCAATTTTTATGCAAAAACTCATTTTTTTACAGAAAACTAATGTTATTTTCTCACAAAAAGTGCAATAAAATAAATAAATATATACACAGGTGTTAGATTATAGTCTAGACTACAGATAAAACTAAATTAAAGATTCTCTGAAAATTTCAAGTCAATATCTTAAAAAGAAATCTTGTAGTCAACCGTACCGTGAAGAAAAAAATTGAAAAACGTAGTTTCTCAGAAAATGCATTTAAAGATTTTAATGCTATGTGAAAAATTTTCTACTGATTGTACATTTTTTAAACTCACCATATTTATAGCTCAAGCTCTTTTAAATTTCATGTAAATTTTATTTGGAATTTTTTTTAACCTTTTGCTGTTTTCCTGAGAATTTTATACACTATAACAATTGTCGTTTTTAGCGAAATTTTGGTGAAAAATTGCAGTTACGACAAATCTTTTACACAAAATTCCAATAAGTGTATTCATATAATATTTATACAGCATATAAATAACATCTTTATCTGTGTTAGGTATCAAAAGATTTGTAATACTTGAAAAAGTTTTTTAAATACGCCAAATTGTATGCAAAAACTCATTTTTTAAAAAAATTAATGCTTTTTTTCATAAAAAAGCAATTAAATATTTATATATATATATATAGACATTAGATTTAGATTTATAACACAGATAAAACTACACAAAACATGTTCTGAAAATTTCAATTTACTGTCTTAAAAATATTTTGTATAGTGAACTTTATCGTGAAGAAAAATATTGAAAAAGTTTCTCGTAAAACACATTAAAAAATTTTTTAACACAAAATAAATACTTTTCTACTTACAAAACATTTTCAAAACTCCCCATATTTATAGGTTAAGCCTTCTTTAGCTTCATTTTTAACTAATTTTGACTTTTTTTGGCTTTTTGCTGTTTTCTGGAGAGTTTTGTTGAGGGTAATGACTGGGGTGTTTTGATTTTTGAATACGTTCTGTGTCGATTCCCATGTAGTTTTTAAGTATCATTGGATCAATTACCATACCTAAATAATTAAATACCATGCAACAGTCCTAAATAACCTGAATTATATAATAGGACAGCAATGTGTGAACCCAAAAACAAAGTTTTCTTGTGAACAAAAATTTCTTTTGGTAAAATAGACACCATAATACATTATTAAAACTTTCATTATTATTTTGGGTCATGCCATGGAGGCATTTTTTTAACAAATCTGTATCACAGAGTGCTAAGTAAGTGGGCTTTATTACTTTAATAACTGAATTTGAAAGGCTTGTTGTTTTGTCTATGTGTACTTTTTCATCGCATAATGCTCGTTTATACTTGCACCAGCTGTCTTTCCCTGTAGGACATTGCCCATGCATGGGATTTTGATTGCTAGAGCAGCAGTGAAAGAAAACAGCTATTACAGCAGATTGCATTTTTTCGAGACATCCAACGTTGCTACGGATGGCAATCCCGTAATAGTTCTGCAGTTTATCGATAAATTTGGCAGTTAGTTTGCCCTTTCCACCAAGTCCTTTGGTGTTCTTTTTTAGTTTCCTTAGACGTGAGCCTACTCATTTTTGTATATGCCATATATATTCGAGTTTTGAGACACTGTTTTCCCCATATATATTCTTTACTTGTAAAAAGCCCTTGGAATCCCCATCACCATAGTACTCGGTGTATTGCAAGTCTCGTTTTATCAATGATATTTCAAAAATTCTGAAAGCTCCAACAGCTTCCATATTTCCTGAGGATCCTTTATAGTTTGAGCATTCATGCTCAGATTTCACTTTCATTTCCCACATTTTGCAATACTGAGTCATTACTTCCAAATCTAAAATTTTCCCAGTATCAATGGAAATAGCTGAGACGCAGCCATTAAGCGACATATGGCCTCTCCGCTGCCATGTGCCATCTACTGAAACACCACAAGTTGTACTTTTTTTTAAATTTCGCACTTCTGTTGATGCAGCTTTCATATTTTCTTTAGAACAAAACTGTACTGCTTCCAGCAGTGTGAGTTCATGAGCTCTGAAGGTGTTTTTAGAAATGCAGGGCAAATTTAAAGTACATATCAACTTCTTACCAGCTGTGAATCCCCTGCCAATCAATCTCAATCCAAATACCAATAAAGTATTGAGAGTGAATTTTTTATTTTCTTTACGGGTAGAAGTAAAGCCAGTCATGAATCCACAACTGCAAGACACACACAAGTTAGAGCAAAGTCCTTCCCTGGAATCTTCTGTTAGTTTCAATCCAGTTGCATAGCATTCCGGACAACACAGGATTGAAATAATTCCCAATAAAGCTTGGAAATCAATAATTCGATTACCTGTAGAACCATGAAATATAGGTTCCGGCACATCAAAACTGTCATTAGTGCTCAATTTTGCTTCACTTGCAGACGACGCCTTGTTACTGTTTGGTGCTGACTTGGTAAATCTGTTTCCATAAAACCTTCTCTTTCTAGTCACTTTTGATCTAGTTTTCGGCATTTTGAAATTATTCACAATGAAATAAAGCGTTAAAATTAAATAAAATAAATGAATAAACTGTAAAAATATCAAAAATAATTAGTAATAAAGAAGAACGCTTTCGAATGAAAAATGTAAACAAAGTATAGACGATAATAGTATTGCCATTCAATAAAACAAGCTTGAATTAAAAAAACAGTTGCCAGATGAAAAAAAAGTATTATTAAATAAGTAAAGGATACCTTGATCTGTATTTACAACAAGTAATGAATGTTTATCTTGCTTAAAAGTCACGAAAAAGGAGTTCAAACTATTTGTTTACATTTTATGTCTCTTTAAATACCCATTTCCGGTTTTGAAAATTCCATTTCCGGTTTACTAATTAAGCTATAACTTTGCTTCTAAATATCCGTAGGAACTAAAATAAAGTATTTTTGGAATCTTAAATATATGGGCTATAATATAAAAACATAAAAAAAAAATTCGAAAAATTTCACCAAACACACGATTTTAGGGTAGTCACATACCTTAATGACTAAGACCAGCGACGTCTGTGTAGAATATTTAGTGTTACTAGGCATGCAACACTCCTTCAAGACACAGCAACAATCAAAGCTGAACTACGACAGACATTTTCGTTAAGACGTTGTAGTTAATTGCGTTGTTAGGCTATGACAGCAGAAAACCTTCTGGGATGCATTTCCTTTTCTGGGGTAGTGAGCATATAAGTTGGACTCTTGATGAGCGAGAAAAGGTTGCTTGGCCACATGAATAGCAATTCCAGTTGGTTAGAGCTGATTGTAGGATTCGAGTGAGGCGTACATCTAATTACCCAAGCTATAAGCAAGGTAACGTGTAAGTTTGTGGTGAATCTATAACGATGTGAACTAGATTCTCAGCTCATAACGAACCAATTATTGACTGAAAATTGCTAGGTTCAGCTACTTGGAGATCATTTGCAGCTATTCAAATATTCTCAAACAAAGATAATATTTTCCACGATGATAGTGTACCATGTAACCTGGCTAAATTAATTTGTAAATGGTTTGAGCAACTTTCTGGATAATTCCAGAAAGGGATCGGGTGACCTAGATCTACTTGCCTTCAAAGGCTGCAGTATCAGTGAGAGAGTGCCAGTGAGCACCATTGACTTTTCGTTTTTGACAAAATGACGAAAATATTGAACGACACTTTTTCAATAAATATAGAGTAAAACTTGGTGATGTGCAACAAGAAATGATCCTCAAAATTCTACAGCCACACAGTGAAAACATCTAACATATAAGAAGACTACAAGCAAAGAATGTTCACAGTAATGTAAAAAGTCATGCTGGTGGTCTTTGGTTCCATTGACGAGGTTCATTCCAAATACACGTCCTCACCAAAAGAGGGGGATCTCTGCAAGCATTCATGACGCTGAAATAAACAAATTGCTTCAGCCGTGGCTTTCAGGCAACTGTATTTCCATTACTCTGAAAAGGTTCCTACCTATTTTTATATTCTGTGAATAATTTCCACATGCTTTCTAAACTAAACAGAATACTTGTATAAAAACTTGCACCCAGTCAAGCTTGGAGTGATTTCCCATATTCCTCTGATTGAAAGTGTGTTGGAGGGAACAGATTCAAAAATACCGTGTAGAAATCAAAGTTTCTTTTCAAATGAAATTCTACTTTCTACAATGGTGGCAGAATCGCTAGAAGAATATTGGAAATGACGAAGGAAACTATTTTCAACAAGAAACAGATAAGAGCTTGATGGAACACATCCTGGGGCTTGTCAGATTGTCCTTTCCTTGAAGAAATTAAACTTATTTCCTGTGTCCTCTAAAGAATACTTTTGGTGAAACAGAGAAACTTATACACTGGATGTTCAAATCGCAGAGGTTAAAAATTTTAGTATTGCCGTTCATTCTGAAATATATACGTAATTTTCATCAAGTAATTAAAGTGATATGGTACCATCTACAGAATTTTTTTTTTATTTTTAATATTTGATATATGGCTTTAATTGTTTCTTTTATAAAGGTTAATACTTAATAATAATTCCACACAAAAATTTTTTTTAATTTGTTGTAAAATGTTTGTAAAATTTAAACTTTTTTTAAACATTTTTAAAATTTTATAAGGCTTTTTTTAAATATTTTTCTTTTTTTTCAAAATTTTTTTCCAAGTACCTTATAATATACTACATAAAACTGTGCATGGTTTTTTCTCTACTGCTGCTCATTAGTTTATTAATTTTTTTATAGTTAAACTTCCAAAAATTCACAAAAAAACATTAATTTTGATTTTGAAATTTTTTAAAAAATGTACTAAACATGTTAGAGCTAATTAAATGCACAGTTTTACAAAACATACATTTCAGAACATGTATACAAAATTTCAAACCCATACTTCAATTACCAAAATAGCCTTACGGTTTTGAATAATAGTATATGTACTAAAATTCAACATGGAGAAAAATGAGTTTGAAGTTTTCATTGCAGGAATAGCATAATACAATATTCATCGAATAGTCTGAAACTTTTATGAAATGTTAATTAGCTTATTTAAAACTACTTACCATAAAAATTGCACAAATGTAGAACAATTAAACAGTATACTGCCATAATGAATATATAGAAAAAAACGAATGAAAGATGAATATTTCATAAAACTTTATCTTAATAATTATGAAAAAAATAAATGCACACATTTCAGAGTTAATTCTATGCTCATAGCTAATGCACAATATGTATAAAAGATGTTTATGCCTTTATTTTTCATTTCCATGTTAAATATTGTACACGAATGAAAGCAAAATCAAATAACAATTTATAGGTGAAATATATCAAAATCTAAGAAAGGCATATGGGCATTTGTTTAAATAAATATTTTGAGATATTTCATTAATAAAAGTGTTTAATTTGACACAAATGGGATATATATATATATATATCACTAAAAACAAATATTTCAAAATGGGAGAGTTTTTCTATTCTTGCGAATAAGATTTTTAATTATCTGAGTTATCAAAATGAGGTTTAGTATATGTGCTTTGGGAGAATCCGTTTTGAAGTTTTAATTTCATTCATAATTATATCATAAAAAGCAAGCACAACTTTTAAATCTTGAACCAATCCATTTGCTCTTTAAAACAGAATTCGCAATTTTGCATGAATTACACATTTTTTCTTGAAATGATTTGTTACTGCTCATTTACACGCTGTAGAAAAATAGTTGATTCATTTTTATCAGGCTCTTTTCTAGCAGATCATCTGAAATGTGGGCGTGGTAGTTGCTGTCTAGCATCAAATATTGCTCCATAACTTGATAAAAAATGCAGGTAAAGCTTTCAAAATTTGCAGGCATGTTTATAAAGATTCGAGGTATCAAATAAGCTAATAAAATTTTTTCAACAGCCAATAAAATTTTTTATAAAAACGAACCTAATCGTTCTTCTTGCAGGTGGCCAAGGATAGGATATGCCGTGTCCGCCGCGTTCCTTACCATTTCGTGTTTCGTCACTTTTAAAATATCAGAGCAGTTCAGAATCGTGGATGGCTTGTCAAGTTTGGAATATTACTTCAGGGATATGGAAGCATTTCTAGATCAGTAAGATGTTAACTATTCAAATTGTTTTTCATTATTCTAATTTAACAAAATCTAGCGAATGGATCACTTGACACATTTCCTTAAGATTTCTGCCAACTTATTTGTTAGTTTGTTGAACCATTTTCTTCTCATCTGCTTCTTTTTAGCGCGTTTTTCACGTAGAGGAACAAAAGCGCTATTAGGATTTAAATTTCGTCTACGTCTTCGTTCCATATTTTGTCGTACCTTTTTCTCAACCAATAAGCAACCAATTGACCTCGGGTTTTCGGCATTTGGTCGCATTTGTGCCTTAGATGAACCGAATCATATTTAAATTTTCCCGTAGTTTTCCCGAATTTTCCAACAAATTTTCCTGAATTTCGCTAGTTTGCTTTTTTATAGTGCTCATACAGATTTGTGTCATTATTTCTTTTCAGCTTAATAGTAGTACATTTAGAGGAGTGGTACAGTATACTACTTTCTGTTAGTAAAAAGTTCATTAGTTGCATTATTGTAAAATACAACATGTGAAAAACGAGCTAAAATTACTTGGCCATGCCAATGATTGATATCTTGTTTTCATTCCAACTCAGTGCAGCTGAATTAGTTACGGGGTCTCGTGGGCTGGTGATGTTTCAAACGAGTCATGGGTAGGGGTATCAATCGTATAAAGAGACTAGTCTTATGAGTAAAGAACAGTCGTATAGAGATGACCAATACAAAATCCATCGAGGCTCAAATCAAATTTTCTGACCATTTTATTTACAATAAACGTAAAAAAACTGAAAAAATAGTTTTTTTTTTAACGATTGAATACTAATGCAATGACTGAAGTTGCGACTTTGAAATGCAACAGTACTTTTTTTCAATGTTATAGTAAACATGACAAAAAATAAGAGACTATTTTAGTGTATTTAATAAGACAAATTCTACTTACACCTGCAAAAGATTTAAATTAAGGGTACACAACACTCTTTTTTAAAACAATTTTTGAAGAAAACATTTCAAAAGTAAATGACAAAAAATTTTCAGACTGTATTGATTGTAATATGTTTAGATTATATTATTAAATTGATTCTAAGAAAATCAGCTTAGCAGGTCATTAAAAAAAACTAAATTTCCAGTGTTTTTAAAAAATTTATTAAATATTAAATTGTGACAATTTTTTAGTTATTTAGGGTGATTTACATTTCTTGGATTACTTGGAACAAAAGATAGGACGGAACTGAAAATCTGACTACTGAAATTTGATTATTTTTCTTGCTAAAACAGAAAAAAACCTCGTAAAAACATTTTGCTTAAGCCATGCTTTAAAGGAAGAGGCAAGGAAAAGGTTCATTGCCAATAGCCCTGATGTAGCTTCAAATTAATGAATAAAAAAATCAATCAGCAGGTTTAATGAAGGTTTACTTTGTTAAGGAACCACTGCTTTCGAATTTTATGAAATGGAGATACAGGGTTAACACACACACACACACACACACGTAGGTGTTATAATTTAGGTATAAGTACTAGGTATTTATATCGTAAGTATATTAATTCAAACCAAAATTTTCATTATTTGGTTATATATAAAATAATATGAACGTTTTTTTTTCTCCAGATACTGGGAATATTTCGACAAGATCCACGACAAACCTTATTCAAGACTGGGAGTGTATCTGATCGGCCTCCTGCTCGGACACTTCGTGTGCCAGAGAAGATTCGGGAAGATCGGCCCCCTCCATTCGGTGATTGGTTTCGTGCTCTCTACTTTCTTTCACATCTCTCCCTGTCTTTCCGTAATTTTCTTTTCCCCCACCACTTTCGAAAATGTTACTGTACTTTGTCTCGTAGTTTCCGATTTTCTTAAAATCGCAGAATCAGTTAAAAGTTGATGAAAAAATACTCTATGGTTTCATTTTGTTGGCCAATTTATGAGATTTATAAAAACACCAAATTACTTTCCACGGTCACAAAAGCGTGTTGATAGAAAATTCGTTTATTTTTTTCTCCCCTAGATTGTTGAAAAAGTTATGAAAATGAACTATAATTTTTGTTATGTATGTGTTTTGTGAAATGTTAAAATTGCCTTATTAAAAATAACTGCATTGTAATAAAAAAATTATGACCACGTATATAAGTGCTTTTTAAGCAATTTCATATAGTGACCAAAATAAAATGTTCTGTCTGCGGTAAAAGTTTAAATGTATCTTCTGTTTTAGGTCTTTTTTTAAAAATGCGTTGTTTTGTAACACACACATATTGAAATGTTGAAACATTTAAAGTTAGTTCATAAAAAAAAGTCTGTGTACATCATTGGTCGTACCAAGTTAAAAATTAATCGGTGCACGGGTTAGCGATTGTTTTTAAAGCTCACTGTATCATGGACATTGAAAAAAGAAGGAAAAAAATATCCGAAAACATAAATTCACTACAAGCACAGATAAAAAAAGTTTAATTATATAATGAGGTTTCTCTCATTAACTTTTCCTATTTAAGTAATATTAAAAAACCTGTATAAACCATAATTAAGTTTGCTTTCTACGAGTTGGCAAACTTGGCTCGGGGCCCACATAATCACTCGGTGGAAATTAATTTTTGTACAATGATAACATGTCTTCTGTAAAACCTCTGACCGATAAAATGAAAGAAATTCCGTTACTAGAATGCAATTAAAAGAAAAGTGCATCAGAATAGTAATATTTACTGAATTAAGAAGCATCACAACAAAATGAAACATTTCACCCAAATGGCAATTGTCTGTGGAAAGGAGATGGAGATTGTTAAATTTTAAAATATTTCTTCTTTACATATATAGCCAACATTAAATTTCAATTCACTGATACATTTCTTGATTAACCGATTTCTTGATGTCTTGCCACATTTAAATCGATTTAGAATTAAAAGCATTTACTTCCTCACTCATCCTCATGATTCAGGTTGAATTTCAGCACACGCAATGCCTTTCATTGTCCATGGACTTATCTCGTAGAAATGAGCATCAACAGTTAAAAAAAATGTAATAACTTTTACTTCTACTCATAGAAGGGATCCCACGAAAACGTCAAGTGGATTTAATTATGCATTGCGCAGAAGATATTGATGGATGGATGGATTATTAACGTCGCATTCAAAAGCACCATGAAGGCTTCTGGCGACGGACGATGATTTTGAAACGTGGTTGACCATGATATATATCTTATGGGATATATATCACGACCCTACGTGGTTCTAATTCCCTCCCAATGTTTTGAAGGAGTCTTCTTTTCGGATTCTTTCCAGGAGACCTGAAGAAATCTTTAAAGAGACGTTTGACAAAGAAAGGAGCCGTTACTTCGGTAGCCAAAGCGGTCTTGGTCGCGAACTCTGTACTAGTGATGTTTCTGTCAAATCATAGGTTAGAATTTCTAGGGTCACTAATACCTAATTAGTATAAACAAACTAATGCACACTAAATTTGTCGAAGATCAAAGTTTTCACCTAGAGGTGGTGTGGCAATTTGCAGAGCTCAAATTTCGTCACTTGACCCATTTCAAAATTTTATGAGGGCTACCGCCAATCTAGCCCACATATAGCACTTCAGTTCCACCTTAAGAGGCAAGCAATTAATATATTGGTAAGCCCTCCATTTTGAAGTGGCTGCGGTAGTCGAGTAATCATAGTTGCGAACTCGGGGTTGGTGTTCATGAGTTGTGGTTTCAAGCTCTAGTGCCACTGAAGACCCGCTGTGTAAGAGATTTGATGCACGTTAAATCTGTTGAGGCTCAGAGTCCTTCCGTTCACTTGGTGCGAAGTTAGGAGAAGGGAGGAGATGGGACAGAAAACATTTATGCAAAGATTGTTTTACAACAGGTGTTCAAAATTACGACCAGAAGTCATCTGGCATATCAAACAGTAGTGCTAAATGGAATTCCTTAAGTTCTGGAATATTTCTCAAGTCCGTTTTACAGTAGATGGCACAGAACGAAATGCATCGTGCACACCAATCCTGCTGGAAGTCATAATTTACAATACGTTTCCTAAGATAGCAGGATGAACTCGTATTCTAAAAAGGAACTGGTAGACATGGTGATCGTGTATGGAGTGCTGGATTGTGTAATGCCTGTCGGTTCCTGCTTCCCTCTGAAACCCCTTGTCTACCCTCAGACCCGGCTAGGTGTGTGGGAGATACTGAATAATCAGTAGACATGATTCACTCTAATTATTTTATTGACACCAAAATTTCAAGGAGACACAATAACAATCTAATTAAGATAACAGATCAGATAGTAGAGCCCGGAGATGAGACTCAATAGCCTGAAGACAATAATACGGACCCTCAACTGATTTCACGATAGCTTAAACACGCTCAATATAAACTACGTCGCACACTAATAAACTAACTTCTATTTAAATAAGGATCACAATACCTGTTTTTTATGATTTCAAGTTCTACACTTGAACCTTGAAGGCGATCCTTATATGGATTTAATCACCGTCGAATGATCCACGCTCAGTAATCTTCCATTGATAAACTCCAAATGCACTTAATCATTTCACGATCCTTCACTCTTCAACTAACCAAATAACTCGCCAGCTAACTCGTCAACCTAACTTGCTCTTAAAGAGTCCTGAAGGGGTTAGTAGAGCCGCGTATAGATCCGTCACAATTGTAACTAGCATGCCACTCTGTGGTTGTATCAGGAAAGTTACTCTAACAGGCATGTTCCGCATCACATGACCTTCACAAGTGTGAACAGAAGGTTAGGTAAGCCTGGCTCTTTAACGAGAGCTACACGATGAATGGACAACGAATGCGGGGCTCCTTCACGTTACGGACCGTCACCTCAATGTAAACTTTGGACAATGTGGAATAGGTTGCGGATGCTTATTGCATTGGCCTGCCAGTTCACTGGACCTATCATGCATGAACTTCTTCTGGATTCACACGAACAGTTTGATGTAAGATTAGTTGAAATTCTCGTTGTCCGAATATCTGTAGCTGCCGGGAAAATACGTAACATGCCACGAATCTCCAGAACGAAAAGAGTTCCCTGTAGCGCTGCTGTCAAGCCTGCCAAACGACTTCTGGTCGTAGTTCGAACATTTGTTGTAGCACAACTTTTCATAAAAATGTTTTCTGTTTCAGTAATACGTTGTTGTTTCTGTTATTTTTCTCTATTACTTTCCGCCGTAGCTGGCAATTATGGCATTTTCGACCCTGCTTATGCGATTGTGAGTCGTCTCTGTACTCCCTGCACATAAGTCTGTCAGTGCATCACCCTGTATATTTCATAATTTAACACTACCCATGTCCAATATATCATGTTCAGAGATGTTGCTCTTAATATACTTTTGGTAAATTTACAGATAACTCTCTGCTGTGGGTGGCTCCTCTCTGTCACTGTGATGCTGGCTAGTCTTTTTTCATTGTCCGTCAGAGAAAAGTCCGTCTTCATTTCTGCTGTCTTCAATGTCGTCAAGAACGTCCTTTTCTCTTGTGGCTTAGCATGGATAATTTTTGTCTGCACCACCGGACACGGGAGTAAGTGCCTTTTGTATTTCAATTTATTTTGTGGAACAATCTTTTCATACGATACTGTAAATAATAGCATTTGCAGAGACGCCTGGTTCCGGAGTTATAGTGTGTGAGAGTGAGCATCGCTGAGACTTAAGGGGTCATTTAATAATTTACAGATCATGCTCTTATTGGTACAATATAAATTGTGTTAATCGTAAGTAGGACTCAAAAGTTCTCGGACTGAGTCTATAACTTAAAAAAATATTACCAGTTAAGCTGCTGAAACACACCCTCTTTCGAAATAAGGCCCCTGAGCAACAGCACGCTAAAGTTCATCGAAACATTTTTGGAATCCATTTTCAGCCATGTCCTCTAATTCAGCCTGTGATGCACTTTTAACATCATCCGCAGATTGAAATCGACGACCCTTCAAGTGACGTGCCAGTTCAAGAAATATTCTGAAGTTTCAGGTGGCAAAATCAAGCGAGTAAGAAGAATGTGGCAAAACAGCTCTTTTCATTTTCACCCCGTCTTTGTTTGAAGCGTGTTCTTACGTACCACCGCAGAAAACTTATTAATTTTTTAGTGGTACAGGTATTCTGTGGATGTCCTGAGCATTCGTCATCTTTGACACTTTCCCTGGCTTCTCTGAAACGTTGATGCCACTCAAAATCTTGCATTCCCGATAATGTATCACTGCCTTAAGCATGCTTCAACATTTCGTAAGCCTCCATAACACACTTTTCCAAGACAACACAAAATTTGATATTATTCTCTGCTCAACAAACGCAATTTCTTTCAATCGCCAGCTACTAAATGTATCCTCCTAGAAAATACAACACCGTGACAAGCCACCCACCACGTGATTTGGGACATTTATTTTTAGAAAAGGGGAAGAATGCAGTGACACAAAAATGTTATCTTAGTCGTTCTACTGCAAACATTTTTCACGTTATATGCTCAGTCCGGGAACTTTTGAACCCTACCTAGTATTAAAAACTAAATATTAGTATCATGAAAATTACGAAACATTAAATTATTAATATTACAGATTAATCCCTCGGAACTCTTCTGCTATACATATCATACTTTGTCCAATACTGCAAAATATATAACGGAAAAAGTATTATTTTTTCTAAATAAAGTCATTATGTTAGTAAATTCATAAACAGTACCTTAGATTCATTTTAGCTTTTAGCATTGATATTAATTTTATTCAGCTGCAATAAAAATTGTTTCGTTCCTTATTTCTCTTACGAATTTACCTTTTACTTTAATAGGCAGTGTTTTACGAGTACAAATTTATACTGAAACTATTAATAGTCCCAACTGTTTAATTATAAGATCTTATTCGCGAGAACTCATGGACGGTGTTGTGGCAACTGAGTCACGAGTTCAAATCCTATTTTAGGGCACCCCTTAGAGATTATTTTGAAACTGCTTTAAGATGAAGCCAAAGCACGTTTTTCAAATTTGAAGTTACTGCTACGTGAAACATGATGGCAAAATAGCACAATGAAAAGGAACATAATAAAAGGAATAAAAATAGCTCACTATATTAAGAACATTAGGCAGAATTTCTCCTTTTTGACAACAATTGTAGCCAGTTTCAACCCCAGAGAGAGGCACCTGAGCTTTGACGAAGCGAAATCGTGCAAGGAATTTAATTTTGCCGAATGCTCCCAAGCCAAACAAGCTAGATTTACTAGGGATCTTTAGCATGTCATATAATCCCACGACATCAACGCTGGTCGATTTTCTGCATCATGAAAATCCCCCTACTTGGGACGTGGTCGAACCCGCAACCTTAGGCATACACCAAGCCAACTACGCCACCTATTCGGCTCGAAATGGACATAAGACGAGCCAAAAGAAAGAAAAATTTAAATATTGAGCTGTTAAATAGTCTCGGTAGGGATACCAAAAATAATTATTATCGTTTTGGAAAACTTATGATCAATTTTGGTTCTAAATAATTTTTGTTGCTAAGGGGGTGCCTCAAAACAGCATATAACCACGACGATGGTGCGTATTAAATATGTTAGGCTTAAAGCTCACACGTTGACTTGGTGTGAAAGTTTGGAAAGTGAGATGCCAACACAGGTGGTGTTTTTTGTTTTTTTGTCTTTCGACCGTAGTTTAAAATGAAGCAGCGTACATGTTGCTTCTAGATACGGAGTTAATAAATGTCAGCTCAATCAATAAAACTATTTCCAATATCTTATTTATCAAAACTGTCTTCCAATCAAAAGACAAGTTTTAGATGCAGTTAAATCTTAAGATTATATTTAATAAAAATTCTTACAATAAAAGTAGTAGTCATGGCAGTTCTTTAATTAGTTGTTTTTGATTTTGGTTAACATTTTTTGGTAAAACTTTTACTTTCTAGGTGTTATCAACCGCTGTCTTTCATGCAGAGTTTTCTTGCCTCTCTCTCGCTTGTCTTACTGCGCGTATTTAACGCACATGATCGTGCTGATGGCCCATTTTCAAGCAACCGGATATCACGAATATTTTTGTTTCATGACTTTGGTTTGTATTTGATTTTCCTTACTGAATTTTTCTATTCACAAGAATAGCCAATGCTCAAAACATCATTAAAAGGTATACGTGACGCATACATACAATGAGGAGGTATGTTCAAAAATCGTTGGGCTCTAGTTTTTCTTGCTTAAACAAATTTAGCCGGGAAATTGTGGTTAGGTATACATATACAGGTGATTTTAATACACATGCATGGATTTTTCCTGCTTACAGAAACTGTCAGATCACCGATGTGTGAAAAAGTCCTTACAAATGACGTCGGATTTTTGCTTTTTGATAAAATGAAAGGAAAACTTGAATGAATAATTTTCATGAAGTATTGTACAAATATTGAAATAAAGAACCAGACAAGAAAGACACCAAAAGAGAACCAAATTTTAAGGCGATACGATCTTCACAATTTTTTTTATTTTTAATATTTGATATTTGGATTTAATTGCATTTTATAAAGGTTAATATTTAATAATAATTCCATACAAAAAATTTTAATTTGTTGCAAAATGTTTGTAAAACTAAAATGTTTTTAGCTTTTTTAAGCATTTTTTAAATCCCTAAGACTTTTTAAATATGTCTCTTTTCTTTCAAAATTTTTTTTGCAAGTACCTTATAATATACTACATAAAACTGTGCATGGGTTTTTTTCTGCTGAAGCTCATTAGTTTTTTATTAATTTTTTTATAGTTAAACTTCCAAAAATTCCCCAAAAAACATTAATTTTGATTTTGAATTTTTTTAGAAAATGTACTAAACACACACATGTTAGAGCTAATTCCATGCACAGTTTTACAAAACATACATTTCAGAACATGTATAAAAAATTTCAAACCCATACTTCAATTATCAAAAAAGCCTTAGGGTTTTGAATAACAATATATGTACAAAAATCGAACATATGGAGAAATACGAGTTTGAAGTTTTCATTACATGAATAGCATGATATAATAATCATCGAATAGTCTGGAACTTTTATGAAATGTTAATTAGCTTATTTAAAACTACTTACCGTAAAAAATTGCACAAATGTAGAACAATTAAACAGTATACTGCCATAATGAATTATATAGAAAAAAACGAATGAAAGATGAATATTTCATAAAACTTTATCTTAATAATTATGAAAAAAAATACACGCACTTCAGAGCTAATTCCATGCTCAGAGCTAATGCACAACATGTACAAAAGATGTTTATGCCCTTATTTTTTATTTCCATGATTTTAAATGCCTTCGCATGTTAAATATTGTACATGAATAAAAGCAAAATAAAATAACATTTTATAGGTAAAATTCATCAAAATCTAAGAACTGTATATGTGCATTTGTTTAAATAAATATCTTAAAATATTTTAATAATATAAGTGTTGAATCTTGCACACGTGGGATATATATACACTGGTGTGCAAAAATTAAGGACGAGACGGTTTTTTCAATATAACTTTGTTCAAAAGCATTCCAAATCAACACGTTTAATACCGTAAGATCCCCAATACGTAAGGACATGAGTAATGTAAGCAACACTTACTAAAAGAGAAATCAGAGGGATAAAAAGCTTTATTGAAAAAGTAGCATGGAGCGCAATGCGACTGAAGGCCGAAACATCCCTGTGATGGGTGTCCAGTAAGAAATATCCGGTCTTTAATAGGGGATATGATCTTCCCTGACTGCTACGCAGGTTTCACAGCGTCTGCCCATGCTGAGAATGAGGGTGTCAATGAGTTGTTGAGGCATTGTTGCCCATTCGTCTTGCAGCGCCAATCGAAGCTCCGGAATCGTTACTGGTGGTAAGGTACGAGCTAACAAGCGTCTGCCTAGAAAATCCCATACTTGCTCGATGGGATTGAGATCCGGAGATCGTGCCGGCCAATCCATACGTTCAATATCCTCACTCTCTAAGAGCTGTTCGGCAGCTACTGTGCGATGACATGGTGCATTGTCATCCATGAAAAGGAATTGCGGACCCATAGCGCCTCTAAAAAGACGCACATATGGAAGAAGAATCTCGTTACAATAATGGGTCCCGTTGACTGAACCTGCGTCAAAGATGTGAAGGTCTGTACGACTACCAAGCATGATGCCTCCCCAAACGAGAACACCGCCACCTCCATACCTGTCCCTTTCAATGATGTTCGAGGGATGATTGCGGCTTCCCCGCTCTCTCCAGATGAGTATGCGATGAGAATCGCTACTCAGACTGAATCTGCTCTCATCTGTAAAGAGTACTCGTCCCCATTCATTGCCTCTCCAATTCCAGTATTCCCGGCACCACAGAGAACGCCTTTTCCGATGGGCAGGCGTTAGAGGAACACACCGTACAGGGTGTCGTGCAAACAGACCACCACCGTGCAGTCTTCTGGGCACGGTAAAACGCGATATCGGTCGTCCAGTCGCCTGTGTCGTGTGTCTAGCGATTTCTCCCGCTGTCTGCCGCCTGTTTCTTCTAGCCTGTAAGGCAATATACCGGTCATCTGCGGGCGTGGTTCCTCGTGGACGACCACTACTGAACCCCCGGATAGCTGTTCCTGTAGTTTGAAATTTTCTCCAAAGTCGTGAAACGATGCTGTGAGCAATTCCGAACTCTGCAGCCACACTTGTCACACTGCGACCTTCCTCCAACTTCCCAATGATTCGACCTCGGGTAAAAGCATCCAGATGTCGTCTAACAGATTGATTATTCGCCATTTCTCGCTGAGGCAGCAACTCGGTGTGATTTTAACTGCTATACGGTGTGCAATCTCTTTGCCAGAAATACTAATCTTACACCGACAAAATGCTTTACTACTCAGACACTCCCCCATTACGTCTACCTGCATATATGCGCATGTGCTACCGTACATCACCTCACTTAATCTCCTGATTGGTCTTTCTGTCCGCTCTGCCTCTTCGTTCAGCTGATATGCTAATTTTTCGACTTCGTCCTTAATTTTTGCACACCAGTGTATATCACCAAAAGCAAATATATAAAAATAGGAGAGTTTTTCTATTCTTGCGAATTAGATTTTTAATTATCTGCGTTATCAAAATGAGATTTAGTATTTGTGCTTTGGGAGAATCCGTTTTGAAGTTTTAATTTCACTCATAATAATATCATAAAAAGCACGCACAAGTTTTAAATCTCGACCAAATCTATTTGATATTCCCAGTAAATAATTCACAAAATAGAATTTTTGAATTAATTGCACAATTCTTTCTTAGAATGATTTATTACTGCATATGTAATTTCAATCCCATTGATGCGCATTAGAAAAATAATTAATTCATTTTTTATCAGGCTCTTTTCTAGCATATAATCGGAAATGTAGACGTGGTAGTTGCTGTTTAGCATCAAACATTGCTCCATTACTTAATGAAAAATGCAGGTAAAGCTTTGAAATTTTGCAGGCATATTTATAAGGATTCGGGGTATCAAATAAGGCAATAAAATTTTTTTCGACAGTTTAATAATTTTTAGGGTACCATATCGCCTTAATGGCAAAATTGATGGGAGAAGTGTGTGGTAGTCCAAAGGTACTACTTTAAAGAAGATTAGGGGATCTTAAAGATTGGTGATGATCTTGGAAAAACACGGCAAGATGTCATTAAAGTCCGATCTTGAAATTTGGAAGTCATTGCAACAAAAAGATGGCGCGTGTTTGAAACACAATGATGGCACTCACTGTTGCTGACACACGGAGCAAAATGAGACGAAGTGTAAGTCCCAAAAATATCAAAGCAAAAAAAAATCCTCAATTACTTAAATGAGGGCATCGCGCTTCTTGACTCGTGGCAACTTCTGGAATATCTTCATTAGAACAAAATAGTAAATTCTAGCTATAACAGAATCAAATTGCCAATAAAACTAGCGATATTTGAAAATAGCGTCATATATTTGTATTAACTGCAATCCGTATATGCTCCAAAATTTAAAAACAGTGCTAATTATTTCTAATATTAGCAACCGATATAAACTAGAATTTGGCATGTTTTCTGTATCTTGCCGTTCGTGGTATTATGGTCCTTACAATCGGTTAGAATCCTTATATATGTTTTATGAAAGTTTGAGCAAAAGATTAAATCTGACAGATTCCCTTCAGTTTAGTTCAAGCAGCAGTAAATCCGGGATGCACATTAAATCAATCGAAACGCTAAGTCCTCACGTAGGTGTAGTGGCGAAAGAAGATTTGCCATCTCAGGTGTTTACTTGAGCTTCTGGTCTTGTTCAAAACTGCGGAGTCTGTCCCCAACAGCCTACTTGGTAATTCAGAGGTCAACGTCAATGATACATGGTGGAAAGCTACAATAAGATTTGGAAATGAAACTCTGATAAATGAGAAACGAGTTTTCTTTACCTTTTTAAAAGAGAAAATAGTCCCCTTTTGTACCTTATTTTGGTTCATACCATGACGGCATCAATATTTGGAGCCAAAACCGAGAGTAAATTTGCTCAAATGGCGACCATAATTTCTGATTCGCACTATTGGTTGTCTGGTCCCCTCCCCCTCCTTGTTGACAGGATAACTGCAAATTTTATTTTCTTTTCGTCTGGATAAACAGAACGTTCTTAGTTTATTTCGATTGATTTTTTCATGAGAACTAAGGTAAAAATTGACATTTTATTTACAATAGATCTTTTTAACTTTAAACTGGAATAATAGTCAGAAAAGAAATCACTTTTTTTTTATGTTAGCTGGTTATAACAAATCTTCATGAACGCTGGTACTATTATGATCAGTCAGAATGTATTCTTTTTACATTTTAGTATTTTATATTGCACGGTAGTGCAATCGCAGGCTGTTCCTAGAAGGAAGCTACTACAGCAACTTTCGTGGTGGGTTACATCCAAACATTGAAGTAGGTGCTCAGCCGGCGGATCACGCAGGCGTCAAGAAACAGTTACAATTACTGACTGAATATTAGCATTAAGTTTAACAGGGAATATAACTACAATGTCTTATACAAGGGTGGTGGTAGGAGAATCAAACCCCTTCTCATAGATTTTTAGCATAAAGATTATGCCGTGGGGGTTTCATCTACACGCATTATAAAATATTAACCTCTCCCGCCGTTTCTTACCTTTTATTGTGCTCTGTTTTGAAATTTGAGACTTTACTTCATAATTTATACATCAGCAACAGTGTCCTCAATGTTTTTCAAACATTACGTCGTGTGTTATGTCGCAATGACTTCAAATTAAAAAATCGTATTTTGACAAACCTTCTTGACAAACTTTAACATTATCGCCAAGGAGAGCCCCAAAATAAGAGTTTACCATTGTCTCTTTAATATATGACCTTCTAAAATATGATGAAACAAATTAAACAACTTCCTGAAAAAGAAAATTGTTAATCATAAATTTTCAAAATTATACATTTGAAAAACGAAATAAATTTCCATTTCATAATATTAACGACAATACTTTGTAAAACAAAATAGATAACGCATCCTTGTAAAATGAATATAGTGTGCTGGAATGGGAAAGAATAATGCAGCAAAGCGAGCGCCCATTCAATTTAACTGCTGCTAGTCGTATAAAAATATTTCATTAAATTTGATCGAATTTTCTGAGGTGAAAGGTGATAATTTTTTAGGTGTGTTTTGCTGAGGTGTGAACTTGAATGATGCGTCAGGCTTGGAAATGTAACGCTCATTTGGCTTTTTTTCGTCTTTAGTCAGAAATCATGTTCGGACAAGATCGTCAAGATTCAATTGTCCGCGAAATACACACCCCTAAAAATCACGTGACCAAAGGAGGGATGATTTCCCTCGGGTTCTGTGTAATACTCAGCCTTCCATCTTGTGTGCTTATATCAGGGGTGGCCAATTTCGTGTGACGAGTACCACTATCTGATTAAAAAAATTATGCATGCCACTTTAAACTTTTCTTACAAACAAAAGAATGCGAAAAGGTGAAAAAATATTACTTAAAGGCTTATTATGAAATTTTTACGCAAATAGCACATATTTTATGCAAGTCTAAATAGAAGAATTTTTAAAAAAAATTTTAATAAATAAGACACACAAAGTACCAACTTAAGTATTATTGTTAAAATTTTCGTTTCAGTTTCAATCAATTAAGTTAGGTATAAAATAAAAATGAGTCACCAGAAAAATTTAATTCTAAATAATTATTAAACAGTACTTTCTTAGTGTGGTTTTTTATTTCTTGCATTTTTTACTGCGTCATCTACATAAGGATCAATTCTCGAAAATGCTAACAGAATCTGATTGTTCTAGGTGTGCATCAATTACTCTTTTTTTCCAAAATCGAGACAAAAAAGTCTAAGTGTGTTCCCAAAAGAAGGTATAAAATCAATCAACATTGGAAAAAAACAATCTTTTCCTTGTAATCTTAAATTTAAAGCATTTAAATATCTTGTAGTATCGGTAAGAAAACCCAAATCTCGTAGCCTGTCTTCATTCTTGAGAAGGAGGCACTCTCAATAGGCAGTTCATTCTTTCCTTCCAAACAAACTCCCTCGAATTCGAGAATCTCACGAATCCTTCGGAAAACAACAATGAAGAAGTGTTGTCTACATTATAAATTTCTATTGTTATTTAAAATAGATTTTGATATATTTTTTGTCTGAAACACCACATTCCAATAAATCAGTAAAATAAAAAAAACTGGCAGTTATAGAGACTGCCGATAGAAGTGAAAACTTAGAACTTTTAGTATTAAAATTTGAAATTTCATAATGTTTGAATTAAAATTATCAACATCAATCTGGTTTTCACATCTATTGAAACTCCGAGCAACAACTAAATGCATGTTTATATGGTTTTTTATTATTTAACTATATTACGGGTTGTACAAGATCATGACAAAATATAAATACAATTCAATTGAAAAAAAAATTAATGTACAATCATATTATTTATGGATAGTATTTATATTTACTTAAATTTCAATGTACATGATTTTTTTAGCATTATTTTAATTGTTTGCATCATTGTCATCATTAATTTGAACAATACTTATATAGGCTTTTTGTTCTTTCAATTATTTCATTGTGATCTAAAAAAGATACAATAGACTTTTGGGGTAACTAAAGTAAGAAAGGAAAATGTTTGATTCAAATTTATCTAAGTATCGCATTAAAACCGAATCGATCATCGTTTTATATTTTGTAGTACTGAGTTTTCGATCATTGGACATATTTAAATTGTTTCATTTAGAAATTCAATTAGTGGTAGATTTTTATCATCTGCAAAGTTATTATTGAAGTTTCCACTTAAAAAATCATCGGTACATTATATTTTTTTGCCAAATCTTTTTTTGAGTATTTCAGAACCTTCTTTCGTATAAATCATGAAATTTTCGAATAAAAATCGTTGTGTCTGTTTCATAGACTTTCCAGGCTAAATATAAACGGCAACCACATTAATATGTATTGCCCATTCTCGGAATCGCAACGAGCAACGCATATTTCGTCTATATCAGAAACATTAACACCAATGCTTTTAGACCATATTTTATTTTTGACAATTTAAATTTATAAATAATGATTTCGAAACATTAAATTTTTAAATAAAATAAAATATTAAATGAAATTAAAGTTGGAGCAGTAATCATTATTTTAAACTAAAGATTTTAATGATAAAAGGTAATAAAATATAATTTTGCATTAATAACCATATTTTAAACTTCAACACTTTAATCTTGAATTATTATTAGATTTTATAAAATTTTTAATTTCAAAATCCACGATAAAAATATGACTAAACTACTAGAAGTCTGTTTTACCACGGTAGTAAGAATACGTCTCACTGTGAAATACTAATCCGGATTGCGTGATGCATTGCAGAGGTAAAATATTAGAAAATAAATATAAAATTTTCAAACGCCAGAATAAGTACGAAGATTTAAAATAATTTTAAATAATATAAAATTTTCAAACGCCAGAATAAGTACGAAGATTTAAAATAATTTTAAATAATATAAAATTTTCAAACGCTAAAATAAATACGAGTATTTAAAATAGTTTTGTGTTATTTTTTATCTTAAATATATTAGTATATTTATTTATTACTCACTATTGTACTGCACAATGAATCCTCAATTAAACTATTCAAATAATAATCAAACAAAAACACTGTTTCAACAATGCACAGTATATACACATTAAACTTTTCATTAAATCCATTCAATTTCAGTTATAAGATATACACAGCACTATACGTCAGCTGTATAGTTACAGATATACTGCTATAAGCATGTCGGTGACGCGAACGCACGTGATTTCACCTATCCAAAAAGTGTCTAAGGCGCACAGCACACACACTGCGCGTGCGCCAGTCATGAGCATGTCGGTGACGCGAACCCATAAGATTTTACCCTACAAAAAAGTGCCAAACGCGGCTAAAGAAGTTTTCACACACACTTCAATAGTATTTATTATTATATTCTCAAATATTTTAATCTTTCAATAAGTCTTCGCGTGTGTGTGGTATACTCTTACCACTCTGCCGTGCCACACTGAAACACGCGTGTCGTGTTTTGGCTACCCCTGGCTTATTTAGTTATAGTTCATATTCCCACGTGTATTTATTAGTCAGGATATATCAATAGGTATAACCATAAAGAAAGGTACGATATCTATATTATTGTATAACTTTATTCCTTGTGTCACTATAGAATTTTTTCTCTTTAATTTTGAGGGCACGGTATAATAAATTGTTGCATTTATGCCAACATCCTTAAAAGTTTATAAATGTAAGATATTGTTACGTAGATCGGGGTTCGAGGATTTTATGCAAAAGCAGTCGTAAGCAACAAGACAGTTCTTTGCGAGCGATGCGTATTTATTGGCGTAAATCAATCCTTAAAAATACAGGATTCAACAGCAAAGTTCACAGAATAAATAACAGAAGGATTTCACACCTTCAACAGCACTCGGACACAATAAGCAGTGTCTAAAATACACGTATGTAAATGATTATTCACAAGCATAGCCGAGCTGATTAAGTTCAAGGCAAGTCTACTAATCGCTAATCAAAACAATGCTTATTACTCGCTGGCTGAAACCAGACTGTTGCGGCGAGTATTGCTCTATTTATAGCAGGGGCCGAAATTTCTGGAAAGATGCGCTCGCGCCACAGATCGTGAAATTAGTGGATTTCTCTACTGATTTCTAAAAGAATCCAGAGGGTCCCGAACTCGCCAACATGGTTGCCAAATTGGTCGCCAATGTCGCCAAATTTGTCGTAGTCTCTCACTACCCCTAGGGTTATTAATTTCCCTTTGCACATTAACTACATTTGGATATGTCGGATTCATAATTAATGACTACGCAAATAATAAATCAGTTATTTATTATTTCCATATGATAGAAATACACAATTAATAATCAAACTTTAAGAACAACAAATTATCATGGAGTGAGATCAGGGTTCAATTATGAACGACGGAATACTAACTGTTACCACGAGGGAATAACGCATACAATCAAACTAAGCATTTAAATCTAATCTACAAAAATCACAGACCTGATATCTCCTTCAGAATGAAACTTGAATACTAGTAGAATTTATGAAGTGGCTTCAATCCAGGATATTTTCAATTACGTCCGAACCGAATTAATGAATCTTTTTCAATAATCTTCCTTCCGCTAACAAACTTCACTTAGTTAAACTAAACTCCTAGAAACACTTTCTTAAGCAATCACGTAGTTTACTCCTCTATCAAAACACGGAGTCCTCCTCATCTCTTCATTTCATTTCTCCCTTTTATATCTCTTTCGAACTCGCTAAACTCGAAACTATCTTATTTGCATAAGTCACACTTTCAGCTCTCAGCGGGGATTGGTTAAA
Organism: Trichonephila clavata; assembly: GCA_019973975.1. Taxonomy (NCBI): domain Eukaryota; kingdom Metazoa; phylum Arthropoda; class Arachnida; order Araneae; family Nephilidae; genus Trichonephila; species Trichonephila clavata. The sequence goes on from BMAO01022810.1 coordinate 179,237, forward strand.
ATAATTACAATTTAAAAGTTTATGAGAGAAGGTTAGTGAAACGCGTAAGCACCCGTCACAAATTGATTGCCAAAAATGATGCCAACTTGGCTCTATCGCCAATATTTCGCCAAGTTCCCATTGAATCGCCATTATAACGTAAGGGACGGCGTTGCTTGTGAATATTACAATTTTAACATGAAATAAATATAGCATAGTTATATAAAGGCATTGCACATCCAAATACAAATTCTTTACATTATTTTATACAAAATTCGTAACAATATTTTGTTTTATATGAGAAATTAGTGTTTTGTTTATTCTGTCAAATCTTAATTATCTTTAAAATATTTAAAATCTTATTAATAACTTAACCTAAAGCTGCACACATTTTATAATAATGCATCGTTATTGTTGTGTTCCCAACTGTTCATCTAATAAACCGTTTCGGGGTTTTTCGTTTCCCAAAAGATGAACAGTTGATGAAAACTTCGAAAAAGACAATCCCTAGCGAATTTGAAAAATAAATCAGATATTTCAATAGAAGAGTATCAAGTTTTAATATACATAGCGGGTTATTGCGTGCATAATATAAAATTCGAATACTCCCATTGCAAATCTATATTTGTTGTAAATAATAAAAAAAAATTATTGCGACTCAGAAAATGTCGAAGGGACAAAATATTTGAGACTTCTGGATAGAGAGGGTTTATATAAATGCCACAGATATTGTTATGATAATCATTTGAATGAACATTTGATTTTTAATTTAATATCGAGAAGATTCGAGTCAAAATATCTTAAAGTTGATTGCCAATTACCTTGCTTTACAAGCATTACAGAAGTATATCTGGAATTACATGTGAATTGCCTTGCATTCATTTCATTCATCCTCTGTAAACTGTACCACACCTGCATTTTTATATTTAAAAAAAAACAATATTCATTACATTCGGGGATATAAGCTTAAATAATTATTCAAAATAGCGCAGTGAAGAAATTTTAACATTGAAGTATAATAGAAAAATGAAGAAGTTTAAGACCAATTAAATTAATATTTGCTTTTATATTTCTCTTCACAAAACAAACTTAAAACAGTCACAGATATCTTCACTAGCATCATTTCCACACACAAAAAAAAGAGTATCAATATATTCATTGAATTGTCAAAGTTTAAGTGCAGGTGTTTTAGATCTCGATGCCAGTGTAATGCAACATGTAACTATATTATTTTTAACAGAAACTTGGTTAAATAATGAAGAAAACATAGATGTCCAAAATTTTTATTTTAATGCTAAATTCCAAAAACAATCACAGAGCTGGTGGAGTTGTTGTATTTAAAAGTAATGTTGATACGACAACTTATGTCACTTCAAAAATGGATGTAGAATCAAATACTACAGAATCACACCTTTGGGTTGTGCAGCGAAATGTAGAGAAGAAAATGGACAAACAATTGTAATGGTTGCTATTCACATTTCACCAAATCAAAGTGTAGAGAAAATTATCGAATTCATTCAGAAAAATCTCGTCGCCTACACAAACGTTTCTCAAACTGTGAGGCGCGAGCATATCGAAAAGACCAAAATAAAAGATTTAAAATAACTATCAATAATTACTGAAAGGAAACAAAACACCAAATACGTTCTGATATGATAAAGAATAAAATACATATTCACAGTGATATAAGATTTTTTTTATTGTATCAGTACGGTAAAAAAAATTTTAAAGCTAATTTACTAATACTAAATTAAAAGTAAGCTTAGTAATTACTAGTGACTTGTCATATACAAAATATATTTCATATCTTCATAATTTGTGCAATTTATAATTAAAGTCACTTTGTAGCTTTAGCATCGAAGTATATTATTATTGCATTCAATCCATTGTTGTTGAATGAAGGGGGCGTGATAAAAATTATAACCGAAAATTGGGTCGCAAATATTGAAAGTTTGAGAAGCACTGGGTTACACTGAAGCCCCCCACCCCACCCCCGCCTTGGTTCTTCTGAATCAAAATCTACAGAAATTACCTATGATTTTAAGTGGTGTTTCTAATGTTGATTTTTCAAAAAATAAATCAAAACCTTTAGTTGATTTTTAAAATCAAAATTCAATTTTATTGTGTCAAAATAATCCAAATGAAAGCATGAGGAAGTACGGAACAACGCTTGGCGGAGTTTTTCTCAGATATTTAAATAATTTTAAATCTAAAGTATTTATAACTTATATACTTCAGCTACCATAAAAACCTATTGTTTCCTTCTTAGAAATGGAATACAATTAATTCACAAATAAGATTGTATATTTTGCAAAAAATATTACTTTATGAGTGCAGACATATGAATAAATAGTTTTATCTGACAATACTAATATCCCCTGTTTTTTATTCATCCAACTAATCCCCGAAATAACATTACAAAATTTTAAGTTTTCACTTCTATCCTGTGGTCATAAGCACACACGCATTTTTAAAAAATATTATTGATGATAATTGTTATTTCTTTTGTGTTGCAGCTGTTCCTCTGTATTCGAGTAGTTCTATGGACTTACCTCATTTCTTTTGGGGTATCGCTGATTTTCGAGACTCCGGTGCTTAGACTTTTCGCATTATACAGAACCAACTGGAACAAAAAACAAATGTGAACCCTGGAGATGTTGCTTTTATTAATAAAAATAAAGTTTATTTTAATACCATTGAATTTTGGAATCGAGTATATTTTGTTAAGCGAAACTCTTGATAGTTTTCCTTGATAAACTAATGTTAACTGTGATATATATTGACCAGCCAGCAATTTTTATCAAAAAATACAATTGTGTGTAAAACAGAGGTGCAAAGAACATTTTATTTAAGTATATTTTTTAAGAAAATTTAATTTCATGTATCGTGTGAAAGAGAAAACAAGTTACAAAGATATATTTATTAACATTTGCCTTGTGCACCATTTTTTAAAAATCCCTCGGTGACATCTCTTTCCCGATAACTGTACCACTTAAAAATCTCCGCATGCATCCTGTGTGCCATAACTATACTCATGTGTAAAATTAAGGTCATATCCACAAAATCTTAGAAAATTGAGGAACTATTTACTGTGTTGCGACGAAATTTGGCACTAATGTGAGGAAGAATATAGCAAAAAACCATATCGAAAAGATTTTAATTTTGAACCAAGATACAGGATATATCAAAAATCTGAAATCATGAATCAAGGGATAAAGAATTTAACTCAAGAAAAGTCTGCCTAATTTGGACTGACTCCGGAATCTCTCCTTATCCATATACCTCACCGAAACCGTGTATAATGATATTTGGCATGGTTGGCAGGCTTCTTTGGTGTGGCTCCATATATTTTTGACTCGCATTGCACTAATGAAAAACGTGTCGTAATTTAGTACAAACAAAATTTCCCTCCGAATATAAATGTCTGCAAATTTTGTGAAAGAAAACCAAATTTATAAAATCTATTTTTGTAGTATATTAGATTTTAAGTCGTGATCTATATAGGGATGTAAGCGATTTAAAATTGGAATATAAAGATATGAAAAGAAAAAATTTGAAAGTTTCTGATGGACCACAGCAGCCGAATGGCCATGGTTAACATATGTAACAAACTTGAAAAGAAACCATGCTTTTTTTTTTTAATATTCGGTATCATCGAACAAATACCTAACTCGATTTTAGTTCTCTTTGTCAGCAACAGAGAGCGCCCCGACTTATCTGAAATCTTTTACAGAAAGAAATTCAGAATTTGTGATACAAATCGAAACTTTAAAAAAAAAAATCTCATTACCATTGTTTGAAATGTACCTATTCCTGCTTCTAAAAAATCTCGATTCAAGAATGGAAAGAAATTGATTCCGTAGAGAAGTATAATTTTTTTACATTTCGTCCACCTCTTTTTCTTGAAAGTCAAAATTAACGAGAGAAAAGAGGCCTGGTAATTAATGCTCTTTGAAAGCTGAGTGAAGAAACTCATCATTTAGCTTTCCTTCTTCATAGTTTATCACAATAACACAAACAAAAATATGTGACTAAACAGGATAGATAGTTACGTATGTACATCTTTCTTCGACGAGGGGGGTTCCAGCTAAAGTGTCATTTGACTATGGTTCAAAACTACCACGTCCGTCACCAATAGCCCTCGTGCAGCTTTATAGTATGACGTTATTATGACTTTCACTTGGTGAAGCTGGGAAGTTCCACACACCCCTCATATACTTTCTCTTATTATACTCGCCGAACATCCTGAAAAGTGGTTAGCGACGCTGATTGTTGTGCCGTAGGGTCTGGACTCGAATCTCGGTGAAAGCATAGATCTTTGCGGTACGGAGGTACTCTAATTAGCGACCACAAATCCTTTCGTGAAGTTGGTGGATGGGGAAGAGAGATGGGAGGCCCTTGAGCAACTCCAGAGTATTCTCTCACAAAATCGGGGTGGAATCGAGCCAAATCGCATTATCACCTGTAATGGTGCTCAAAACTACGGATAAGGAAAGAAGAAAATTTAGCCCTTTGCCGTGATGAATTTTGCTAGCCTTGATCTGATGTTGCTGTCGATCTGGCCTAAGTAACAACAACTTATTACAGTCTCCTCAATGGAGCAGGGTTCCACCAGTCACATCTTCCTTTAAGAGGACTTGTCAGATGTTCAAATTTATGAGGTCCTTTGTCAATAGCCCTAGTATTGCTTTATAGGGCTTTCCCATTCAAGATGGTAGCCTAGTGTTCAAGTTCACGGACTCGTGGAGGGCGTGTCATGGGTTCGAGCCTAGTATCGCTGAAGTGCCTCCGTGTGGAGAGAGCGTTAAATCTGTCGAGGCTCAAATTTCCTCTTGTTGGTGTGGTGTGGCAGTTAGGAGAGGTGAAGTGCCAACTCACAGGTGTCATCCTCATTATTTGACCATGGCTCAAAATTACGAGGTTAGTCGCCAACAGCCCTCGTGCAACTTTGTAATGCGAAGTAAATACAACCCACCAAAAATGGAGTGAATTGTCTAAATATGTTGCATTAAACAGAACAAGAAAATTGTTTGTGAAATTCAAGTAAAAATAATCTTCCAATGAAGTGTACGAATAAAACATAGTAAAAACGTGATACCAGCAAGTTCTTGTGATACAATTTCAGGAAAAATAAAAATGACTGTGACATTTCTCGATTTCTGTGATAGAGAGGCGACAACAATGAATGTTTGGCACAGAAAAAACATTGTCAGATTCCATTGACATTGCCTTTAATGCTTTTAGTTCAAGGGCTATTCCTATTAAAGTATTTCAAATAAAAAGGAAGCGATTTTCTTTATAATCCAAAATGCATTAAAACAAATCATCCATGTTGCAATTTTTGAAATTCACTATAGAAGGAAAAACTTGCATTTGTGAAGGAAAACCTATACACATATAAAGGATAATTCAGGATCAAAAAGCAAAATGATAGTGATATCTAATATTTGTGACAGAGAAAATAAATATACAATAATACCCCGAATTTATACGTGATAGGTGGACAGAGCGTATGTTGAATTCACCTAAGAGTCGAGGTATAATTTCTCATATAAATACATGTACAAAATTTTTTAACTTGGGGTCAGAGGCAAAAGAAAAGACTAATTTAGAAAAAAAAAATGTTTCATAAAGTGTTTGCACAAATACAAAATCTCAAACCAGAGTTGTTTTGATGTAGAACAAGGGTGCCAAACTCGTGGGCCGAATGCGGGCCTCGACGAATGTTTTTGACAATATATGATAATATATGACGAATGACAATATATCGGTACACAATATTGTATAATAAAATATCAAAATTTCTCCCGAAATAGGAAATATATAGTAGCAGAGAAGAGATGTCGAGTGTCAGGACGTAGACATTAAATTTTTCTTATTCTTTATTTACGTTTACTATAATGCAGCGGTTCTTAAACTTTAGAAAGAGTTGAATGGGCGTTCTTCTTTGGGCATTCGGACTGTATCACAGCCCTCAATCCTACATCTGCGATGGCGGGCACGGCAATAGTGGAGGTTTTCAGTCTGCGTAGAGGAATTACGGTCATTGGCTGAGACCAGGTGATCCGGGAGGCGGGCACGGCGATAGTGGAGGATTTCAGTCTGCGTAGAGGAATTACGGTCATTGGCTGAGACCAGGTGATCCGGGAGGCGTGCCTATGGTTCTTCTTCAGGATGGACTAGAAGTAATTTTTGGCTTGGGTGAGACTGCTCCCTGGTGGGTCGATGGTAACGTGATCATAGACTCGAATTGGCTGCCCGAGGGGGGGGGGTTAAGAAATGGGAAAGTGGTAGGAGCTTGTCCAGTGGGGTAATATAGAATTTAACATGTGAAAAAATTAAATAAAGTAGGAAATATTTTATTTACTAAGATGCAATAATTCAAAATAATTGCAAAGAAATTAAAAACATTATGGAGGATTATAAGAATCAAGAAGAATTTTTCTTGGCCTCTTAGTCTTATTATTGGGATTATAAGGCATTAAGTTAAGCATATTTTCATTATTTGTTTCAGGTGAAGCATTAAAAAAGTTGATTGCAATTTTCTGGATATGAGATTTAAAACTATTGATTTTTAAGGCATTAACTACGTATGTCATCATTGTGCATATATACTGTGGCTTTGACGATCCTATGAACGGAAGAAAAAATTTTGAACTGTATCAAAAATTTCAGTATTGGTATTAGCAGCACAGCCTCGGACTGAACAATAAGTAGAAGCCACTGTGGGACGCATAACGTCTGAAAGAGAAACACTTTTTGTTATTGATACTTAAATGAGAGGGAAAATTCCGGCCAATAAGGGGGAAAGTTTAAACATGATTTTTTTCCAGAACTTATCACGAGCGTATAAGATGTGTTGTTTCCAAGTTAAGGGTGCATCGAAAATAATGCCTAAGTTTGCTGAGACCAAGGGATTTGCTTAGTGTACATGATGGGGGGGGGTGTAAAAATAACAGCAGAAGATTTACTTACATTAACACTAATTTTCTACCTATCGTAAAAAGTTTCTAACAACTGAATGTGTTTGTTTAAGACAAAAGGAATCGATTTGAGATTTTTGTAGATCGCATGAATGCGTAACATAATAATTCCTTGTAACATGCTAATAATTTTTTTGTTCCTTGTTTAGTTGAGAAAATATGCTCTTCGTTGGAGTCTATATTTTCTAAAATTTGTAACTGAGGCCATCTGTCAAATTCCCGATAAACTGTCATTCAATCATTGGATTGAACTGGGTGTGAGAGCTTCATTTCTAGCCCCAGGGGTTCTACTTCGTTTGGATGACATTGCCGCGTCTCTCAGATATAAGTAGATATAACAAACACGATATAATAGTTATAACATTTAATAGCAAACACATGATCCCTAGATAAGAAAAAAGTTACTCGACATAAATTATTGTAGCTAACGTCACTTCCACGTGATACGACTTAAAATAAGTACATTAGCTAAACGGGAAGCGGAGAGGGAGTAATCGAATTGTGTAGTGTTCAATTGAAAGACGAATCGACGAGATTTCAAAATCGCTTAAGTCGGAGTAGCGTAAGTCGAGGTATTATTGTATTTTTATTAAATCCTATAGAAAATGGTTTCTTGGAAGGAAAACTTTAAAATGGACGAAAAACATTCAAGTCCATAATCGATATCATTGTAAGAGATAAATACAGATGTCCAGGCGTGATGCAAAATAGGCAGGGGGGTTTCTACTGCTCCCCTTGTAGTAAATGTGTATATTACTTAAAGCTCAATTGATAACTAACAACATTTTACACTTCTAGACCTCAATAAGATATAAATTTAATACCTACCGAAGTTACCGTAAAATCTTAGCAATTTGCCTTCGTGAAAGTTGAGTGAGTGTGAGAGTAATATTTACGTCACACTATAAAGCTGCACTAGGGCTATTGGTGACGGACCTCGTCATTTTGATCCACGATCAAGTGGCGAAAACAACACCAGAGCTGGAACCCCTTCCTATCCTAACTTCCACACCACACAAACGGGAGGATGTTTGATCCTCGAAAGATTTAACATGCATCGACCTCCTCTGCACAGTTCCTTTATCTTGACCACTAGGCTATCGCAGCCACCTTCGTTAGTGTCAAGACCACATACAGATTAGCTTAAATGTCTTCTAATATTTTTATGCAACATTTTTAATTACCATTCTCGATTCATTTTTTTTATTATTAGTATTTATGTCTAATATTTGTTTTGAGTATGGTGTAAAAATTTGGAGAGTAAATTGCTATCTCAAGGGCCGTCCTTGTCACTTGAGCGAGGTTCCAAATCACGAGAACCATCAATTATAGTCCTCGTGTAGCTTCAAAATACAATGTTAATTCACAACCAGTTAATATCATAAGTAACATCCTAGTTTAAATTTTTGGATACGGAGAAGAAAATACAGTGATTCGTCAAGCTGGTGATAACTAAAAGTGCTCTAAAAAACCAATCTCATATTCCTCTACAGTTCTTACTTTCGATCGCCTCTGTCCCCTTCCATGGATCAGTCTGGAATTGCGGATGCAATCGCTATCTTGTTGTTGCGATATGAATTCAGTTCTTAATGTTTGCACATATATGTATTTGTACTATACTTTTTCAAATATTTCGTTGCAACAATGGCTAAGTAGTTGCAAACAATAAAAAAACTGCATAAATTTTCTTGATTGAAATAAATGTTCTAGCATAGCTTTTTTCATTAGGAGCAATTTAGTGAACCAGAATAGGTTCAATTTTTCCACGAGGCCTTTCAGAGTCTGCAAAGGAGGAAAATTTCAACATTAAATAAGAGATCTTCGCTGACTCCCTAGAAAGGCACTGGGGATCCCGGGAGACCGTGAACCGCAGATTAAGAGCCGCTGATTTACATGATTTCTTTTAGAAGAATTTTCATTGGTATGAGAACCCATTTGTTTCTTATTAATTTTGATTTTTAATCAAGATGTTTTTTTTAAGGACTTTGCAGCACATATGTTTCGTTATGATATAACCATGCTATATAACGATTGTTTTTGTTTTAATTTTAATTTGTTTTAGTGATAATTAATTATTCTGAAGTACATAAAATTAAAAACTCAAACATATAAAAGAATGTTTTTTTAGAAAAAAAGTAGTTTTTTGCCAGTTGTGACAAAGAATAGGAGCCCTCGTGTATATATATAGCTGAACAGTGCGACGTTAATATTCACTCACTCACTCACTCACTCATGGCCACCAAGTCACGAAAATGGTCGCCATAAATGATGCCAACTTGGCTCTATCACCAACATTTCTCCAAGTTTCCATGAAGTAGCCATTATAATATTAGGAACGAAGTAGCTTGCGAATATTACAATTTTAGGGGGGAAAATTAATACAACAGAAAGTAGTATTAACTTATTACACATCTAGATATAAATTATTTACACTATTTTAATTATTCTTTACATACTATCTGTAACAGTGCAATCTGAATTTTTATCGGTTTGTTCTATTTTATATATACCACTGACAGAACTCAAAGCACTTTTATTCTCTGAAGATTTCTTGCTTCGGTAAATGAAATATACACACGTAACGCAAAAATATACACATCTACGTGCTGAAAGTCTTACTCTACCTTAATTTAAATACATAAATTTAAAAGAATATGCAATTCACGTGCTGTTTATACGAGTACTGCTATGAACGAGAGATTCGCAGATGCACTCACATTTAACTTCCGTTTGTGTGAAAAGAAAAAAACACTAGAGCACGTGACCATCCCCTCCAGTCAGAAAACTTGTTTTACTCGAGTTACGTCCATCTTCCGCCAGTTTGTTTTGATGAAAAAGTGACAATTGAGAATTCAAAAAAGAATAAAAATTGTGAATTTATGTCTCATGCTCGGTCGCTAACTCGTGGCCAGCGTTATTTCTGTCGAATCGTGAGCTAAAATCCTAAAACATCTCAAGATCTATCGCTCATAAGAGCTGATGCATGTTCAATGTACCAAGGCTCAAAGTTCTCACGTTGGGGAAGGCTTGGAAGTTTGACAAGGAGGGGCAAGATCAGTAGTCGTGACTAGACTGCGATTCAAAGTGACGAGGTCCGACCCCCACAGCTGTAGAGGGAGGTAAGGAAAGCTATCAGCCAACACTGAAAAGAATGTCAGAAATGCATCTTTATTAGATGAGAAGTACTCTAAAGCAGTGTTTCCCGAAGTGTGTGGTACGCGTACCCCAAAGGGTACGGAAAGAGTTTGGTGGGGGTACGCGTTGCTCCCGAATTTGGTGGTGATGTGCGCTGCACCGTGCTTAGCTGCGCCTGATTCTTGCTCTCATGAGTAAAATCAAGACAATCTTGTGACAAGGAGGAAATAGTTTTTGAGACAACTTACTTCGTTAATAGTTAGTGACTTCTCCAGGCGCTCGTGTATTTGTGGCTTTGGGGCGATTTTCCGTACGGGAAATGTTTGTTGTGTGCTTTAGCAATTTCACTGGTTTCGATTAATTTCGTAAAAACATCTGCTAAAACTGATGCTGATACTGCAAAACGCTTAACATAACATTTGGAGAGTTAGCAAGTGGGCGGGAAAAATTATTTCCCTGATTTAAGCAAAATTATTGAATGAACCGTTTAACAACACAAATTCCATGCCAGAATATTTGTCACATGCGAAAGAAAAAAAAATTGTTTTAATTGGGCTTCAGACGGATTTTTGAAAAATAAATATAAGGAGTGTACTTTTTTAAACATCATTCTGGTTACAAATATAACATGTGTATCCGGTTTTAAAAGAAAACGCTTTGAAATACACACACATCTTGCCTTTTCCAACTCCATATTTATGTAAGGTTGCTTTTTCAGCATTTGTAGACATCAAGTCGAAAAATAGAAATTAGACTATTGGGGGACGCGGAACCGCCTTTTATTTATATTTTGTTATGAATAACTTTGTTTCTCTTTTCTAATTATTTAGTGTATGTTACAGAAAAGAAAAAATAAACATTTTTTAATTTTTATTAAAATACACCCATTTTTTTTTTAGATGAGGGGTACTCAGTGTTACAAAGATTATAGAAGGGTTACACATATATCAAAAGTTTGGGAAACACTACTTTAAAAGACAGTAAATATTTTTTTTTCTTTCCTTTCTTTTTTTATTTTTTTTTTTGGACAAATATTTAATGCTGTATTCTATTTCTGGGATCATTAATTCTTCTTTTCCATTGCACCTTTTAAGTGAAATATGTTTTTCGTCGTCTATAATTAAAGGATTTCATCTCATCTCCACTATTGCTCATTTTCTTCTTTGTTTTGAACTAAAGGTCAGTGTTGTTTCTGTTTTGTCGTAAAATCAAACCCTAATTCAGATCTGCCGTGTAGAAGAAATTGATGCCCATTGAATCTGTCGAGGCTTCACGTTGGCTTTGTGCGGAAGTTTGATGAAGGAAGCGCTCCTTCAGATTCCTCCTCGTTACTCGACAGAGGCGCAAAATGTTGTGTTCCTCGATTCTTGCGTTGCTTCAAAGTGCGACAAAAATACACAAAATCAAATCGAAATCATTTTTTAAACTTTTTTTCATTTTAATGATATTGTTTAATAAATTTTGTAAATTGGAATTTCAAATTAGTTTATAACTCCTTCTTATTAATTTTAAGTCATTCAAAATTACTCATCTAATATTTCCTTATATTTATAGTTAGATATTGAACATTTTAAAGCACATTAATTTTGAAATGAATCATTAGATGAGTAACTTGCATATCAGTTATTTTACCAAAAAAAAAAAAAAAGATCAATGGAACTTCACGCGTTGGATACCTCATACCCAAGGGTATTTATATTCTGTTTTTACCGTTAAATTTGCAAACAAGGTGAAAAAGGAAGAAAATTAGGAAATCTAATGTGTTTATTACATTTTTCACACGTATATATATAAATCTAGTTTTTCTGTTATTAAAGCATTCAGTACATTGTTTATATACTCCTTTAGTCTTCGTCGCGAGTAAGCATGATGTTTTCACTGGATCTTAATTTTTTTTAAAATTTCGTAGAAGCATTCCTTGCTGGTTTCTACATTCTTTACATTCTTCTATAAATCAAAATCCAAAACACTTCAGAAATTAGCGTCTGTTTCGATGTTTTAGTGGGTGGTTTCTGAGTACTTAACAAAATAATTTGCGCATTTAGGGTCACAACGTTTATTAACACAAAAAATATTGTCATACGCTAACGATTACATTTTCTAGCCTTTGAATATATGTTCATTTTATGAAGGACGATAATTGCTCCCTCAATTAAATTATTTGGATCGATTTCAGTAGAAGAATCATAGTTGCTATTATACTCTTCATCATTCGGTTCTTTCTCTTCATCTCAACAAAGAGACTTTCTTCATTAGAAAATACTATTTTACTATATCTCTTAAACATTGTGTGTGTGTATCTACTAAATTACTTAAAAATCACTTTTTTTTATCATAACTTCAATAATGCTCCATAGCATAAGAAAGATTTTAAAGCGTGTTGGTGCTTTTAGAAATGTAACTGTGATCCACGCGCAGGGTATGTCATACACGAAGAGGCGCACGCGGGGTATCCAAAAATATATATTTAGAATTCACCTCAAGCTAAGGCCCCTCAAAGGATGTGACCTTAAAGTCAACTACACGAGAAACTATTAATTTTCCAAAAAAAATTTTAAACGAATCTTGAAAAAAAAGTTAGACGGTGGGTATGGCATGCCCTACGCGAGAAGTGCCGGATAAATTCCATTTTAATGATTCTTCGATATGTTTTAAGATTTTAAAAGGTAATCACACACACACAAACTTTCGTTGAAATCACGCAATTCAATTACGCCAAATTCTTTATTAATTTCTACTATTTCGAATGCATTTTTTTCTACTTAAGTAAGTGCAATTATTTATTTCAGGGAGGAGGAAGAGAAGAAATGAGATGGGGTGTTGACATTACATCAAAGCGACTCAGAAAAAGGATTCTAAATAAATTATAATTTAAAAAAACTAAAGAACACGCTTTTATACTGAATCGAACTAAGAAGTAAAAAAAAATAATTCTTAATATTCGAATAAAATGATGAACGAGAAAATTAATGTCATTGGGGTAAAAGCGTGGGGTGTTCTATAAATTTATCAATTGTTATAGTTTCTAACTTCTTTCAATTCCGAAATTGCACCCCACGCTTTTACCCCAATGACATTAATTTTCTCGTTCATCATTTTATTCTTATATTACGAATTATTTTTTTTTTACTTCTTAGTTCGATTCAGTATAAAAGCGTGTTCTTTAGTTTTTTTAAATTATAATTTATTTTCCATTTTTTAGTTCGATCTACAATAAAAGCGTGTTTTTTAGTTTTTTAAACTGTTATTTTTTCATTGTTGAATTTATCCTTGAGTTTAATATTTGGAGCCAGAATTACGTGGCTGCTGGAATAAGTCTTGCTCTTCAATGGATTTTAATTAAAGGGTCAGAAGTGTATTTATTCTCTCTGTTTACGGGGCCTCGGGTGAGTCCCGTATCGTTATATTAGATTCCGTCTCAAAAGAACAGGTCAAACAAATAAAATGTGTGGTAAGAAGAAAAAAAGTTCGAATTAAAAAAAATTAATGTACCCCATGTTTTTATAACGGACTAAAAAATATAAAAAATTCCTCCTTTTCGTTTTTTTTTTTTTCCTTCTCCTTTTTTCACATTTCCATGCATTGTCATCCACTTCTGAGATATAGTCCAAATTTCATGTCTCTAGCTCATCGGAAAGTCGCACAGTTTAAAATCAATTACAAAATTCCACCCGGACAGACATTAAAGAAAGCGAGTTAATAAAAACATGGTAATATTAAGTGTTAATCGTATTCTCACCTTTTAAACGTATTGCTATAATATTTCGTATCATCACTTCTAAACATATTGCTTTGTAAAAATAAAAAATATTTAGCAGTTAGAACATAAATTATTTTTTTCACATCACGAGCCTATTTTTTTTATTTTCATTTTCAGAAAAATGTTTATATTATAGTAAGAAATTTATAACACACACCCACTCTCCACTTTCTCACATACAGAACACTTTTTTGTTTGTTTTATTTTTATAAACCACAAGTGTATTAAATAAAAACACTCGCTGTAGGGTTACACGTTTTTCTTTTAGTCGCTAAATCTGGAATTAGTTGCCAAATCTGGAAATGTTATATAAAATTAGTCGCCAAATCTGAAAATGGTATATCGGATTATTCGCCAAATCTGAAAATTGTAAGTGCAATTTGTTGCTAAATCTGGAAGTGATATATTTAATTGTCCCCAAATCTGATTATCGTGATTCCTGACGATCCTGATGAGGACAATGGAACAAAATAATGAAATTATTGTTTTGTCATCGGGCCTTGACATGTGTGCAAAATTTCGAATTAATCTGACCTTTTTAAGTGGGTGAAAATCGAGTTCCAAGATTCCGTTACATGCAAGTGAAACTTATAAAAGCGTGTTAAAATCACCACAAAGATCGGTGACATTTAGGTTCGTTGCCAATAGAAGTATTGTTTCAAAGGTTCATGAACAAATAATTAATTTATTCAGATGCAATAAGAACTGCGGTCATGGTCACGGATTCGTGTCGTGCGTTCGAAGCGGCTGAAGACCTACCGTGTAGGGGAGACCGATGCACGTTGTCGAAGATCGAACATCCTCCCGTTGGTGTGGTAGGGTAGTTAGGAGTTGGGTGCCAGCTCATGTATCGTCCTCGTCACTTGACCATGGCTCAAAATTACGAGGTGTTTCACCAACAGCCCTCGTGCGAATGAGTGAGTGAGTGATAAAATGAATGTCGCACTGTTCAGCTACTTGAGGGTTTTCAGACGGACCTCGTAATTGTGAACCACAGTCAAGTGACGAGAACGACACCTGAGCTGACACCCTCGCTTCTAACATACCACACGACTGGGAACAGCCCTCGCGCAACGCATAGTGCTCAGCCACTGAAGAATTGAGAAAGTTACAGAACGAACCTGAAGCGGAGGAGCTAGCTAAAAAGAGTTTCGTCAAAATTGCATGAAGTCGTACTTCATCAAACTTTCGTTTTCATCTCACGAATTAAATATTGCACCACAAAAAGAACCCAATTTTATTTGTTTGCTTCTTCCTTTCTCTCTCTTTATTTGAACTGAACTGGTTTGTTCGAGATAGAAAAAAAATCGCTTTATCGTGTTCGGAATGACCTTGACTTTGGCAATTATCCTCCGAAGCGAAGAATACTCTCACGCATTTGTTCTCGAACAATTTGTGCGTATCTGCGACTCTAACCGGTTGTTGTCCGTCAACAGTTCAAGAAATAAGCGTTGCCCTTTGAACAGATTTTGTCTTTCTTACACTCGTTCTATAACTAATTTCAAAACTTCCTATTCCCCCAAGCAATTTCTTTTTCTCACAACTGTTTAATTCCTAAAACTTTAAATTTTGTACATTGAAAAAAGTTCCTTTTTTTAAACGTTTTTATACAATAGCTGGAATTTTTTGGCTGGAGTGTGTTTTTCGAAATTAAACTGCTCCATAAATTTAATTTCATTCACTATTTTTTTGTTTGTGAAAATGCATTTCTTTCTTTCAACAACTATTTAAAAAGTGCCTGTCTTTTGCATATTTCGAGTAATGGACAATAAATTTGATGAACCTGCAGATATTTTCTTGTATCTTCTTATATAAAAGTTTAAAGTAAAAAATTTGTAAAGTGTGCAAAAAAATTACTTTTTCTTGTATTTTTCCTTTGTGTGTGTGGTTGCGGTAGCCGGATCGCAAACGCTTGGCTGGTATTGTTATTATCTATACTCTGTTTCACCTCAAGTTGGCAGCATTAGGAAGGGTACGATGACCGAATTACAGCCGCTGCCGGGTTACTCTAGGAGCAGAGTGTGACTAAACGAATAAATATCACCATATTTGGCGAGTGGGGGGAAAATGCTTGTGGAAAAATTTTTTCATTAAAATTGTAAGAGCTGTTTTTTTTTTTTTTTTTTTTTTTTTTGAAAATAGTATATGCCACTTTTTTAATGGAGATATTTAATGGGTTACGTTTCAATATGTTTAGAAATATTGATGAATAAACTTGCAAAACTTTTCTCGAACAAAATCTCAATAGTTCTTAACATATTGAAGGCAATGTTTTTTTAATGAAAAATACCGTTAAATTGTAATTCATGCTTTCATTAACTTGATTTTTTAAGTGACTTAGGGCACTTTCAAAATAAATGGCTCATTTTTCTTTAATTTTTATTTATTACATCCGTTTATAAAATACAAATTTCTATCTTGTTTTTTTAGAATTAATCGCCTTTTCTCGGTTATTACTATTTTAAATCCGTTTGTAATAATTATTCACATCCATGTATAAATGCCGTTTATGTATGTTAACTTAAAATATACAGGAGCACAAATTTCAGCAACATCATTTACTTCCTTCAGAAATTTGGTTAATGTAGAAATCTTATTTTTTCGAAACAAGCCATGAATTTTTCGCCGAATGCATGCAATGTGAAGTCGTCATATTTCACCAGCCTATTACGCTTGCCTACGATACCGGGCCGTTTTTTACCAGGAGAACTTACAGCACTTAAAGCCTTCTTTTCTTTCTTCATACGGAAAACAGTTCTTTTCGAAACGCCAATCAGTTCAGAAACCTTTTTCACGATTATTCTGATAGATTCTTGCGGTTTTTCTTCTCGAAGTCAATATGTTTTTCCGAGCTCCGCTTCGGATAGATTTCCCTCGCTTCGATGGTGTATACAGCGAGGTTGGTGACATTTCTATCTCAGACATGTTCAAAATGTCAAAAAAAAAAAAACAAGAACAAAGATAGTTGCACGAAATATCAAAATAGTACGTATGAACGATAGCAAAGACGCAATGGGAATGGCGTTGATTTGGCGGGAATGCTTAGGTAACTCCGCCAAGGATGTAATCTTGAAAACCGGTTTTTAGCCAAGTGAAGTTTCATCAAATTGTTGTTTTTTAACTGTATTCGTTCACAGGTATTAAGGAATAAATGCTTTTAAGATGTGATTAACTTAAAATATATCCTTAAAATCACAATTTCGATAATACACGATACTTTTTAACAATTTACTATGCATTTGCTTTCATTTAAATTCCAAAACAAGTTGGAACTATTTTTCAAGCGGATTGTTACACTTCCTACCCTTCCTAATGCTGCCAACTTGAGGTGAAACAGAGTATAGTCGTTAGTCCGAGCCCTGGTAGTGTGGTTGTTCGAAAAGTCGGATGACAACTGAGGTGTTGTCTTCATCACTTAACCGTGGATCTAAATGACGAGGCTCTTCTCCAATAATTCTTTGCCATTCTGAGCACCCATTCACGCAGTACTGATAGCCAGGGCCGATCCTAGCAGGTGTGCAGCGCGTGCACCGCACGCGGGCGGCCAAGCCAAGGGGCGGCCGCAGGCCGTATAGGTTATATCTATCAAACAAAACTTTTACGAATTTATCAAAATAAAACATAATAAATCGAATAAATATCCTGAATTTCGAATAGTTATATTGAAAAATCCAAGTCCCAACAATACAGTATAGATTAAGAAAAGTAGAATGTTAGTGCAAAGTGTGTTGGCCGATTGTCCATAAATGTCTACGAGTTGCAAACATCTTTCATTTGATAGAAAAAAATCGTAATGGAACCGACAATGCAGCATTAAAAAAGTTTTTTTTTGTTTTGTTTTGTTTAATAGTGGCATGACAGCGCACTGTGGATCGATGCTTAATAAAGGCGTCTCAAAAAAAGATTTTTGCGAATTTTGCTTTACGAAAATATCTAATATGGTTAATCTAATAATGTTTAAATCCAATAACTTTTTGCCTATGGTTTTACAAAGCTTATAAACAATGCTCGTTTTCCTTTTTAGTGAGTTAACCACTAGTTTCTAGTAGTTTTATTTGGTATTAAGTTATAAGGAAAAAAATTTGTAGCTTCTTTTTGAGTAAATGATTTTCATTACAATGCCTGTTTGAAAAACACTTCGATATTAACATAATATTATCAATCTTAGCGAAGTTCTAAATTTAATTTTATGTTGTAGGAACTTAATGGTGCTTAAGTACTTTGTTAAAAAATGCTACTTTTATGCGGTTTTTTAAAGTCCTAATTGTAACCAGACGTCATACAATCAAATAGGCGAATCAAGGAATTCACAACATAGCACTGAAAAGCAAAAATAAAAGAAAACAAAATTAAAAGCTAATCCTGATCTATATATATCTGCCAGCTTACATGTATACTCCTAGTTGGAGAGTAATTTCATATATGATCTAATTGGCTAAGCCCCTTAACGTGTTTACTTTTGTCTCTATATTAGTAGCAGGGGTGGCTCTAGGGCCGGGGAAACTGGACCCATATTCGAGGCGGCAAATTTTTAGGGGCGGCATTTGGACCAAATTTGAAAAATACCTTTTTTTCGTTGGGAAAAAATTGGTATGAAAATATTTTTTTAAATATTGTTATTCATACTTTCGAAACCTGGTACCTTTTTTAAATACCTGGAATTTTATTTTAGACTGAATTTAAATGACGAGTACTTCTAGTAAAATTTTTAACGACTATATCTCTTTTAAAAATTACACTATGTGGTAATATGTTGTAGCAAGTATATGGGCCCTCGACCTCGGGACACAGGTACAAACGATTATCTTTTGTATATGATATTACTATATTAAGGGTGACAAATGTGGACAAAACAATATTTTGCTTAGAGCTGCGTTCGGCAAATTGCAGTTCCTTAAAATTCTGCTTTTATGTAGAGTTAAAAATAATGTTTGTTAAAAAGCTATTGTTCACTTTTCTAATTTATAAATACATCTATAAAAAATTACTTTATTTACATGCCCATTTAAATATCTGACTGGCTTTTTTACTGAATTTATTTTTAAATATGTATTTGATTGATCTTTTTTGCAATTTCCAGTTATATATTTGTATCCAGCAATGTGAATCTGGTATTTCATTTCATGTATCTTATTTTCTTATTCTGTACTGTGTGCGTTTAAGTTAGTTTTCTTAAGTGATGATCCTTGGATGGTTTGAGTCTAGTGTGTATGTTAAACATGAAACTGGATATGTTTTTTCTTGAATTCTAACTTTATATGTTTGCCAGCTAAATTGACACAATTCAATCTCTTACATTTAGTTCGTTTGAAACAGCAACAGGTAATTATGTTTTTAAGTTCGAATTAATTTGAATTTTTTAAAACTTAATGTAATATACAAATTCCTCCTGTAAGGCACACCTCCAAATAAGACACAATTAATGTTGCTACCAGTCTCTTTGAATATGGACCTTATGTATTTACCTCTTATTAAGGGACATTCTATTTATATATAAGTGACACTAAAAAAAGTTTCTTATTTCTTTTTGTAAAATTTTAAGGTTTCAAAGACAAGTTTGGGTTTCTCTTTAAATAAATTAAATATAAAGCTATCCTGATAAATCAATATAATTAAACAGAGGAATAAAAAATTGCAATATTGTCTGTTCCACGCTTCGATTTTGAGACGAAACAGAATATGTAATAAATTGATTGGAACTCGTGGGGTCGCTTTTTCTTTAGGTTGACGCAATGCACAAACTTTCAAAGAGATCCACACAACGGAATATTTTTAATAAATTTCTGTAAGTTCAAAATTTTATTGCTCATTTCAAACAATTATTCAGTAATTAAACTTTTTCTATTAAGAATTTTCATTTTTAATGAGCTTGAAGTTTTAAAAAACCTGTGACCAAGCTATTTATTTGTATATCATTTATTTAAAGACTAATAAGGCTTGAATTTTTAATTAAATTAATCTGTTTAGCCTTAAATGACAAAATACCCAATGTCTGGTCTGGTGGGCTTAAATTTCTGGCTCTAGGACATATTGTATCAAACGCAAGGTTCCTTATTGGAAGCTACTTAATGGCATAACATACACCCCCGCAAACCTCGCATTGCGGGGGGTCTAAAGCCTAACAGACGTCAAGTACGCTTTGGTCCCAAAACCTGACTTTGCAGGTGCTTAATATTCACGGTTAGGCGACTGAAGGTATTATTATATTTTTACCCTATTAAGATAAAGTATTAAGTAACATTTTATTGTATTTTTCTTCATGAAAAAGTGGACTATAAAAATAATATATCTAGTTTAAAAATCTATTTTGTTAATATATATATGAGTACATTTACGTAATAAATAAATTCACATAAGTGCATAGCGATTTTAACTGCAAGTATTACTGAATTAAATGAAAACTCTAGCTAATTTTAATGCCAATGAAATTATTTTGTATTTACATATCTATAGCTATAGTTAAGAGTACATGGTATATATATAAAATTTCATCTTTGGATTAAATCGAATCGAAATAATATTAAGTAAAGTGTAAAGGATATATTCGCGTACCTATGACTAATCCTCTTGGAGAAATTCTATTATTTTAAATATTATTCAATTGAAAACTTTCTCCCGAAGATGAAGATGCGATATATGTAAATCATGTCGTATACTTAAGCATTAACTTTTAGATCCGAGAAAGAGAGAGATGTTAGGAGTTAAATGATAGAAGTTTGTGATTTTTTATATAACGTACAGTTATTGAAAGCTAGACGAGAGTGACTCGTCGATCAATTAATTAATATTTAAAATTGATATTTGACGGTTCAGTCAGTAAGATATTAGTATTAGAATCAAATCAACTAGAAGTCGATTATTTGAGATATGAGTTACGATTATTTCCGAACGTAAGTGACTCTACTTATAATAAAATATTAAATATCTCATCTTCCTCGCCTTGGCTCCAATACTTTATATATGTACATTTCCTTCCTTGGTTTTGCGAGACTATAATAAAAGGATTAATATTATTATATTTGTTTTGATTATGGCTGGTGTTCATTCTGATTTCCAATCATTAATGGATTTCAGAGGAATGATGCCTTTACAGATGCCAAATTTTTTTCATAAGACAGCTTCCACTTCTGTAACGAGACATGCACATCCTTTATTACTGTTCCCAATATTAAAAAAATGCGATTTATTTGTCTCGTTTATTGTAATTTTTTTTCTGAATCTTCATGTGTTAAGTCAATATAACACATGTGTTTTTAGATGGTTTCTCTCCCCCCCCCCTCTCTCTCTCTCTCTTTTACACTTCAAGAGAAAAAATTTTTTGTATTGCAATTATAAATATATTCTTATAAGTAATTGTGTGTTATTGCTGATCGAAGCATCAAAAATGCATTTCTTAAAAATTCTTTGGGGATATTTTAAGTTTGGGAATTAGGTTAATAATAGGTTAGTTATTTCAATGTTTACTTTCTTTTTCAATTTAAAGAAAGATAAATTTGGTAGAATCGAAAATATCCCGAAATGATATTTTTTGAGGAAGCTAAAAGACAGAATTTTATTGGAATGAGAAGTACAAGGAATTTTTTTACTATTATTATAACATGAAAATACTCTAAAACATGTAATCTGTATAAGATCGTGGGGCGAATTAAAGACAAGGCTGGAATAAAATTGTACCATTGACGCGGAACCACAAAATTTATACAATCGAGAGGAAAAGCGATGACTTGCCATCACACATTGAAAGAATGATTTCTGAAGTACAATTTTTTTTAAGCCAGTCAAAATTTGGCATTCAGAGGAACTAGTATGAAGTTGAGATAATGTTTATTTTTTAAAGACAGTTTAGACATTAGCCAAATTCGATCCACAGTTTGCAAAAATAACAAAACGCGTATTCCACACTACTTAGGGCAGCATTTTCAAAATGAAATAATTACTATTTTTGCCGAAGCTTATTTGCAATGAGTGAGTGAGGGAATATTAATGTCGCACTGTTCAACTACACGAGGACTTTTTGGAGAAGGACCTCATAATTTTGAACCATGGTCAAATGACGAGGACGACACCTGAGCGGGAACCTTCTCTCCGAACTATGACAACGGGAGGACGTTAGATATCTTGACAGATTTTACGTGCATCGCTCCCCTACACGACAGGTCTTCAGCGGCACTAGGCTCGAACTCATGGCATGCCTGTCACGAGTCCGTTACTTGAGCCACTAGGCTACCACGGCCCTATTCGTAATGAGATAACACGTATTATTAAAAAAAGCAAAATATTGCACTATAAATTCTTGACACTACATCAGATATTAGTCACAAAGAACAAATAAAGTTTTTTATTAGATGTGTGAGTAATACTGATGGTAGGGTATATATTTTAGAATTTTTTCTAGGAGTGTGTGTTTTTAGTAACACTACACAAGAAAGGCTTTCAGATGTGGACACATTCTCCATAAAATCCGAAATCTCTGAAAAAATTGATTTCACCAAAATTATTGACAAATTTGTTTCTCCGAAATCCAGAAAAGTTATTTTATAATTAATTATTAAGTAGTGTTTGTAGGACGGAATATTTTTATTAGATTATATTTTTTGAGTAAATACTGTTGTTTTGCTTTTCTAGTAGTAAAATGTCTATTTTTATTTCAAAGGTAATATTTATTAATAATTTGTTAAAGTATTTTGTCATGATTATAACCCATTAGCTGACCAAAAAATAAAGTTTTGCACTTCAAATTTTTGCATTTTTATTAATGTTTTACTTTTTACTCTTATACAGGTAGATGAATTTATAGCCTCAATATATAACTATTAAATAAGTAATTAAATATATAAGTATTATAATAAGTAAGTAAATATAAGTATTTATCAAAATATGAAAAAAATTCTCTAGAGGGGCGGCATATTAGGTCTTCGCACGCGGGCGGCCGACACCTTAGGATCGGCCCTGCTGATAGGAGTGGCGTAACGTGCACCCCCGCACTGCGGAGCGCCCAAGGCTTCTAGGGGGCCCAAAGCCTGACTGACGCCATGAACGTAGATTTTCTTAAAGTTCGCTTCACATTTTTCGAAATCAAATTTTTAAGCGATTTTCCAATCAGCGATCAAACGTCATTCATCATCAAAACTTTCATACGGTCATTGCATATCTTTAATCCTATGGCCAAACCAAAAAACTTTTTTTTTCATTTGCTGTAAATCCAGGCAACGAGAGACACTTTTTTTTTTAGTGGGTTTTCTTTTTAACACGCTTTTATAAGTTTCACTTGCATGTAACGGAATCTTAGAACTCGATTTTTACCCACTTAAAAAGATCGGATTCATTCGAAATTTCGCGCACTTGTCAAGGACCGATGACAATACAATAATTTCATAATTTTGTTCCATTGTCCTTTTAAGGATCGTCAGGAATAAGGATAATCAGATTTGGCGACTTATTGCATATATCATTTTTAAATTTGGCGACTTGTTCCATGTACCATTTCCAGATATGGCGACTAATTTCATACATCATTTCTAGATTTGGCGACTTACTTCAGATCTAGCGACTAAAATAATAAGGCAGGCATGTCAAGCACATTTGATATCACGGGCCACATGAATTTTTTATATCAAGTAGAGGGCCGCATGTTTTCAATGTTCAAAATCTTAATTAAACAGGATTTTTAGAATGATTATATTCTTATTTATAAAAATCAATGTATTAAAGAATAATATATACATAATCGTTTAATATTTCCTTTCATTTTTTAAACTATACAAGTTTTATATGTTTTATTAAAAAACAAAAATAAAAGTTGTAATACGAAATACAATTTAATATTTCTTTTATAAGATATTTAACATCGTTTGTTTTCTCAAAACACAAGTCGTCAAAACTTGGTTGAACATATTGAGCTGATGTAATTTTTAAAAAGTGTTGATAAATGTTTATCATTTAATCTTGACCTTTCAAAATGTTTGCTATTTTTGCTTAAAGAAAAAAGTTTTCGTATATATAAATGCTTCCAAACATAGCCATTCATTATATGCATAA
This sequence comes from Trichonephila clavata, assembly GCA_019973975.1. NCBI lineage: Eukaryota > Metazoa > Arthropoda > Arachnida > Araneae > Nephilidae > Trichonephila > Trichonephila clavata. The sequence continues at coordinate 203,132 of BMAO01022810.1, forward strand.
CAAATGATAAAATTTTAAGAAACCGATCTACAGATGAATATGCATACAAATCTAGAGTTTCAATTAACAAACATTTTTGCTTCAGCAAGGAATCACAATTTTCAATTAGATCCATTTGTAAATTTTCATGAATAATTTCAATATGGATAGATAGATGTAAAGTTAAAAATTAAATTGTTATTCAAAATTTAGAAAATATTCGATCGAATTCCATCTCTAACAATTTAATTTGGTGAGAATGTTCTGTAAATTTTGATTAAAGTGATTTAATCAATAAATGTTGAAAGCGTTTAAAGTGAGAAGTTTTCTTTTTATGTTTGTAATAATTTTTGTTTGAAAGCGTTAATATCAAATAGCATTGTAACAAAAAGATTTTTGCCTTGAAACTTAAGTTGACTTGTAAGATCTACTGAGAAATCCAGGGGTTTTCTCTCATTTTATACTTAATCTTTTAATTCAGAATCTTTTTTTTCTTTCATCTTTCCTCATCTTTTAATTCAGCATCTTTTTCTTTCTTTTTTTTAATCTTTTCTCATCATTTAATTCAACATCTTTTTCTTCTTTCATATTTTCTCATCTGTTAATTCAGCACGTTCATAATTTTTTCTTTGATTCCAAAAAAATAATAATTTTATCCAGAAAATTAAAAAATCGTTTTAAAACTTTATGACTCGAAATTCATTGAACTTTCGAATAATATGGTTGACCGAGATAAATTCACATTCTATATCTTCCAGAAATGAAGCAAATCGACGATGCTAAAGTCCACATGCTGGAGTACAGTTACAATTTTACTAACTACTTTAAAACATGCCAAATATATCCAAGTTCTTTCCCAAGAACAGTACTTGCTATGAAATAATACGATGAAAATGCCTAAAATTACCATGCTGTTTGCTTGTTTCTTTTAATCTCGCTGCTCCTTTAGTAATACTGGTCACGGTAGGTGCGCTATCAGTTGCAAGGTAAACCAACATTTTTCCCAAGGAACGCTTTGTCTCAAAACTTCTTTAAATGCATCAAAAATATGTATTATGCACAGTACAGGACTCGAATTGACTCAGTTCACGACTATTTCATCACATCTGCTGGTTACAGAATTTCGACTTAAACTTATACGTGTAAATTTTGTTTGTTTGCTGGACATAATACCGTTTTAACTTTTTTTTCGAATCTAAGCCACCATCAATTCTAAGCTGCACCCCAAATTCTCAACAAATTTTTGTGAAAAATTAAAAATAGTGTAATCGGGTTTATCGATATCAAATTTTACGAAATTAAAATAAATTTAAAATAAGAACTAATGAGAAAGGAATAATTATTTATTTTATCAGTATTATAAACTTTTAATTACATGCATACCCCCGTAATTGCTCTAAATGCCCTATTCAACAAATTTCTTTTCCTTCAATTCTAAGCCACGCCCGATTTTCAGCAGCATTAACATTGGGGGGGGGGGGGGGAATGCAGCTTAGATTCGAGTAAATTCGGAAATTCCTCCGCTTTAAATAAGCCTTCACTAATAAATTCTTCTTTAGTAAATGGTTTCGATTTGTGCTTACGATTAAAAAAGCAATAATATATAACTAGTTTTTACTGCAGTTGTATTGTCTTCAACAAATTTAAAAGGCTGCGGTAGCCTAGCGGTCACACAAGATAACTAAATCGAGTCATATGAGTTTGAGCCTTGCAATATCAGTTTGTGCCTTGTACCAATGAAGCTGATGCAACATATTTGTGACTGTTCTTAGATTTGTGTCATAGTGCCTTTTAAAATCCTATTCCTTAGCAACTGAATTACAGTTTTCACATGCCAGGCACAATATTTTATTCTTGCTATGGGCATAAAAATATTGCAGTTCCCATTTTTCTTGAAAATTACGATATCCATCGTCAGTTCACATTTTCTTACTCTGTTCTAGAAGTTTGACTATGTTTCTATTAAAAAACTTTCTAGTTTAATATGAATGAAAACTAAAATCCACTTTCATTCACAAACTATTGAGTAAGCACTACATTTTGTCTTGGCAATCTAGGGTTTTTAAATTAAAAAAAAATAATACTTCAACTGCTTCATAAGTCACGCCATTCATCTCTCGCCGATTGAACTCTTCAAAGAGAAATAAAAGTCGCACATACGATGAATCGTAATGCTACCTCTATAACAAATGATATTCATAAATGCATTTAGAGTTTTATTAAAAAATAATTTATTTTTGTAAAATTAAGTGACAAAAATTTTAATAAAATATTAAAAATAATTTGCATTTAAAGGCTATTTCTATAATTAAATAGGATTTTTTTTAAGAACAAGAATAGATAACAGGTTTTAATATGTTGTAAATTTTTAAAAGTTTAACGGAAAAATGTGAATTTTAAAATAGAAAAAAAAACCTTAAAAACCCTGATTTTGTAAAATGTAATTAATTTTGTAAAATGTCTTCGCGGGCCGCAACCTATGTACTGGCCCGGGGGCAACCTATGTACTATGCATGTGGCCCGCGGACCGCGTGTTTGATATGCCTGGAATAAGGTGTAACCTAAAGCGAGTGTGTTGAATTTAAAGCTAATTTTATGCAAGTATAAAATACACTTGCGGTTAATAGAAATAAAACAAAAAAAGTATTCTGTATCTGAGAAATTGGAGGGTGGGTATGTGTTAGCAATTTCTAAACATAATATGAACATTTTTCTGAAAATGAAAATAAAAAAAAAGGTTCGTGCATGTGGAAAAAAAATTATTTGCGTTCTAACTGCTAAATATTTTTTTATTTTTATAAAGCAATACGTTTAGAAGTGATGATACGAATTAACATGAAAGGAACACGTTTAAAAGGTGAAGAAATGATTGACACTTCATATTACCTGTCTTTATTAACTCGCTTTCTTCAATGTCTGTCCAGGTGGAATTTTGTTATTGATTTTAAACTGTGTGACTTTCCGAGGAGCTAGAGACTTGAAATTTGGACCATAGCCAAGAAGTGGATAACAATGCATGAAAATATTAAAAAAGAAAACAAAAACGAAAAGGAGGAATTTTATAATTTGTAGTCCGTTATAAAAACATGGTACATTAAAAAAAATTTTAATTCGAACTTTTTCTTCTTTGCACACTTTTATTTGTTTGACCTGTTTAAAAGAGACGGAATCTAATATAACGATACGGGACTCATCCGAGGCCTCGTAAACAGAGAGAATAAATACACTTCAGACCCGTTAATTAATATCCATTGAAGAGCAAGACTTATTCCAGCAGCCACGTAATTATGGCTCCAAATATCAAACTCAAGGATAAATTCAACAATGAAAAAATGACAGTTTAAAAAACTAAAAAACACGCTTTTATTTTAGATCGAACTAAAAAATGAAAAATAAATTATAATTTTAAAAAAAACTAAAGAACACGCTTTTATACTGAATCGAACTAAAAAGTAAAAAAAAAATAATTCTTAATATAAGAATAAAATGATGAACGAGAAAATTAATGTCATTGGGGTAAAGCGTGGGGTGTTCTATAAAAGTATAATTTTTAACTTCTATTCCGAAAAGCAGAATTAGTGTAAAAATGTAGTACAAAGCACCCCACGCTTTTACCCCAATGACATTCATTTTCTCGTTAGTCATTTTATTCTTTATTAAGAATTATTTTTTTACTTTTTAGTTCGATTCAGCATAAAAGCGTGTTTCTTAGCTTTTTTCAAACTATAATTTATTAAACCTTAATTACTAACAAATAGAACAGTCAAACGGAAAATTGGATAAAATCCTAGGAAGATACAAAAATTTCAACGCTGTTATTATTACTGTATACATTATATTAGCAGTAGAGAGGGTGGGGGAGAACGATATGATTTACTTTTTAAGTAGCAACAGAGAAAGTTATTGGCATCTTTAGTCCCCCCCCCCCTGTGTTTCAATCTCATTTAGCGAAGTCGTAAATAACGTACATCTGCTATGCTTTTTTCAAGTAAAATAGTATTACGATCCTTGGAAAAGCATAGAGAGCATTTCAAACGAGAGCATTTGATGATAGATTTATGAGTATTCAATCAAATGAAGCATAATGAGAAGAAAGCATAATGGAATGTATCAGTTTTTTATTTCATTTTTCATGAAACCATTTTTGCTTTATACAAAGAACTCTGCTTATTAAAAGTTGCAGTATTTACGCCAGAATGTAATCGAACTTTGGTCAAGTTTATCCCAGGATTCAGAAATGAAGAATCAGGTAAGTGATACCTTTTTTCTTTCGTAAGAATTTTAAATCTAAAATTATTTTTCAGTGCTCCTGTCATTGTTGTTATTCAAGTTACCAGGTTATCTATCGTTAGAGATTTCCAGTTTTAATAAATATTATAAATACTCTCTAATGTTATACATTATTTACTTCGCGCGTTTACTCAGACCCCGGTTGATTTTGCATTCAGAAAAAGTTTAAAGATAAATATTTTTATGTGATGTATAAAGGTACATTATGTTTTAGTTTGGATATCCTTTGTATATATATATATACACTTGCTAGAAAAGTGTGTTCTTAAGGACGAATGAGAGAAGATAAGCTCTGAAGAAACCACTAGACTTAATAATTCAATGCCGAAACGACTTCAGGAAATTTTCAACACACTGGTTATCCAACCAGCTGTTAAATAGCTCATTATCCTTAAGTAATTTTTATAGTTACTATTAAAACAAGTGAGCGCGCAGACTTTTTCTACTTGATTTTTGTTGGTATCGCTACAAACCTGCCCTTATTTTCAAAACTATGAAAGCAAACCGAGTTCACTTTTGTTATTCTCAATACTTGGAATGAACTAAATAAAATATAATTTAAAAATTTTTTTAAAATTCCGGTTTTTAAATTTCTTTTCGTCGTTTATGTAAGCAGTACTAGGTGAAGCAGACTTTTCTAGCAAGTATATATTTCTAAGATCCGGCTTGGGGCCCAAGGCCTGACCTTGCGGGGGGGCCCAATTATTTTCCGTTACGCCACTGACTGATCGTAATATTTTGCGGCACATTCTACAAACAAAATCGGCTAAATACTCAGGTCTATTCATAAACCGCGGAAGGCTAGTGATTATGGTAACGAATTCGTGACCGGAGTGACGCGGGTTCGGGCTCTGGTGTCACTTGCCGACCAGCAGTGGCGGATTAAGCGGGTGTCGGACCTGGCGGCTGCCAGGAACCCCAAGCTTGATGAGTGCGATGGCCAGCGACAAACCAACCACGCCACCTTGGAACAAGAAATGAAAAGAAAACAAATATACAATGAAACCCCTGATATAAATTTATCGAGATGCAAGACAAATCCTAATGTAGAAAAACTTTTGAAAATATTTTTAACAATACCTAAATCGAATGCATCAGGTGAATGATCTTTTTTAGTTTTAAAACTTGTAATAATTCAAGAAGTACTATGGGAGGAAAGACAAATTGAACAACATGGCCATATTATATACAGAATAAAATGTTTTTGGACAAAATAGATATGGTAAAAATAATTGATGACTTGCCAAAGAGAAATCAAACTGTATAGCAAAACTGTAAGCTCATAAGTAAGGTTTTCAATTTTTTTTATACAGTTAAGATTTTTCTTTATCCGATGAGTTTATTTTTAGCAATACATTCTATTTTCAGAATTTAAAGTAAGCGATTCTTTTCACTATTTTAGTTTTTCAACTCTTAAGCGCATGGGGCCTCCAACTATCTTAATCCGCCTGTGCCGACCAGTCATGTAGAGGGGACCTATGCACGTTAAATCTGTCGAGAATCAATGTCCTTCCCTTTGTTTGGTATGGTAGTTAAGAGAAGATATTGTCAGCTCAGGCAATGTCTTCCTCACTTGACCGAGGACCGAGACTTTCTTTAAAGATCAATGTTAATAAAACACTGACAGACTAATTTCTTATCATGGTTTGGAAGAGCCCTTAGAGTGGAAGGTCGGATCTAAGGTTAATTCTGGGATTGGCTTCAATGTGAGCATCTTTTTTCAGGAATTCCTTCAAAAGAATTAAATTTTTAAAACGTATAACACTCATTTTTAAATGGAGATACACTTGCAATTGGGTTTGCTGTCTGTTCAGCATCATCTAACAACGTTAGAATTAACTTTATACCAAGAGTGGGCCTCCAATTTCTGCCTCGTGGCCGTAGTAGTCAAGTGGTCAAGGTAACGGACTCGTGGTTGGCGTCTCATGAGTTCGAGCCCAGTACCACTTAAGACCCGCCGTGTAGGGGCGAGATGCACGTTAAATCGGTCGAGAGCTCAAACGTCCTCCCGTTGGTGTGATGTGGTAGTTAGGAGAGGGGGGTGCCAGCTCAGGTGTTGTCCACGTCACTTGACCATGGTTCAAAATTACGAGCGAATTTCGTCCCCAAAAGCCCTCGTGTATAGCCAAACAGTGCGACGTTAATATTCACTCACTCACTCAGACATGGACATCAGTCATCACATAATAATACAGTCTTACCACTTTTGCCAGTTGACATGCAGTTTGAAATTCCTTGTCTTTCGGAGAATATGTACGCGGATAATATTTGACCACATTAAAATTATCCGGATCATGATTTTTTAAGACTGAGTCGAGAACGAAACGAGGCCCTCACCGAGGGTGAGGCTCTGGGCCCTGTCGGCCCATGCCTTGAGACCTCCCTGGCAGGCAGCATACGAGATGATAGAAAGAACTTTAAAAACTAAATACTCTAAGTTAGTGAAGCGATATTCGACAGATAGACAGAAGCCGATCAGCAAAATAAAACTCTTCCCTACGAAAAGCAGCAAAAATTCCCCCAACCCTATACCTGTTTCTCTTATTACACTTTTACCCCACTAGTTGGGGACATTCCTCCTTCCAAGGAAATCGTGATAAACGATGGCAAATTGCAGCCATGCTGTCGGCTAAAATTGACATCGGAGTACGAAATCCACAGTGTAGTCAAAACGAGCTACTTCAGATTATTTCAGCCCCGTGTCATTCCCGGGAATAGAAAAAGTAAGAAAATCTTATGATTTCCCGGAAAAGACACCCTAGTGCCTGCCTCCTGCTGCTATGCTTTAAAATTTTTTTAAAAAAATAATCGCGTTAAAGGCTGAGAGAGTTTTTGGACATTTTAAAACCGGCTTTTACGGGTCGAAATTACTTACTGACCGCTAGAGTTAAAGTTAACCCCTTATCTTAGGTACATTATTCATTTGTGAACTAGTCAGGGCCCGTGCTCACACTTTTTATGTTCAAGTTAAAAAGTAGCCTCTCACACGCAGTTGCCTCTGTGGTTGTATTGGGGATGCGGATCAATTTGTGTCTCACTGCTCTTTCATAAAAATTATCACATCACTCTAAAAACCCAACTACATATCTCATAAATAATAGTGTTGTTCTTTTGAGCACGATTCAAATATTCACTTGAAAACAACATCTTGTTTTAAAATGGCAATAGGTACACGGAGAAAATTCAATATTTTTTCTGCTACTTTTTCGATTTTAAATTAAACGAAAATGGGAGGACTTAAAATGAATCATCTTCCCTCAAATACTGATTCATTTATTTAAAATTGGGAAAAAAATTAAAATCAAAAATTTTAGTGAAAGAAATGCCGTCATTTAAATGGATGTGTCTCTCTCATGTTAGTTTCTTAAAACAAATTTTGTTCTGTTTTTTGATTCTTGTCTTTGTTTTTTTTCCACTGATTTCGTGCTACCGATCAGTGCCGATTTATCTATTGAGCGCTTGGGGCGGAAGCCCAGGGCAAGCTGGACTTAATCAGATTCTCTGGCTATAAATTTCGATCCAATAGTGCTTCTGCTCCCAGAGCCCGAAATGAGCTTAAATCGGCATTGCAACTGAACCTTTTCATTGGAGAATTTCAGTGCCCATGATATCTTTGTATAAGCAGACTTTTTTTCTCTTACCCACAATTTTTTTTTTTAATGTTTGTATATTTTGTGCAATGTACCGTTTTGAAACTGTGTAATTTCGGTCTTAGCAAGTCGTCAATGCTTGTCTATTATTGAGAACAGCGGCTCTAAAACTGTAGTCCGTGGACCCTTGGAGCTCCCAGCGCTTTTCTAGAGGGTCTGCAAAGGAGTGTCATTTAATGTTCCCTCTTTTACAGATTCTGAAAACCTCATGAAAGTATTGAGACATGCCATCCTAGACTAGATCACCAAATTGTCTCCAATAAAAAAATCTACTAGAACAGGGGTAGGGGAACTTTTCCAAGAAACGGGCTTCTAATTTTTTCAAGGTGTTGCGGTCCACCCAGTGGCGTAGGTGTAGTGAGCTAAAAGAAAGTCTGCAATACAGTCGGACCTCCATTTTACGAATTTCTCTACATCGTGAACTCTTTCGCGGAGTGAGTGAATATTAATGTCCCACTGTTCAGCTACACGAGGGCTTTTGGGGACGGTCCGCGTAATTTTGAACCATGGTCAAGTGACGCGGACGACACCTGAGCTGGCACCCCCTCTCTTAACTACCACACCAACGGGAGGACGTTTGAGCTCTCGACAGATTTAACGTGCATCTCGCCCCTACACGGCGGGTCTTCAGTGGTACTGGGATCGAACTCATGACACGCTAGCCACGATACGATGCCTAGACCACTTGGCTACCGCGGTCACACTCTTTCGCGGAACAAAGAACATTTTATGATTTTCATCGTAAAATAGCCTTTAAATAGCAAAGTGCATTTTCTGTTCAACGAAATTTTCTCTTATGATTAGATTTTTTTTTCTCCGTATTTTTTTTTAAATACCGTATTTACTCGAATCTAAGCCGCACTTTTTTTTACCAATGTTAATGCTACTGAAAATCGGGCGCGGCTTAGAATCGAAGGGGAAAAAATTTGTTGGATGGGGTATTTAGAGCAATTACAGCTTCATGCATGTATTTAAAATTTTTCATTCTGATAAAATAACTAATTATTTACTTTTAGTTTTCCTTTTAAATTTATTTTAATTTCGTAAAACTGGATATCGATAGCTTACATTTTAGACTACTTTTCAATTTTTACAAAATCTTGTTGAGAATTTGGGGGCGCGGCTTAGATTGGAATAAATACGGTATTTCCAGACCTTCGTGTGATGGAACCATTATTGAGTCTTAGTGGAGGCGGTCCCCCCCTCCAAATGTCTTCATGGTCTACCCGTCGATCGCGATCGAATTAATGCCCACCCCGGTACGAGAACATGTGTATTTTAATCAAGAATATTAATCATTTTCTTATTGTTTGGAACTACATATCCATTATTACAACGTAATATTTTTTCATTAGATGTTCACTATTTTCTTAAAGAAAAAAAGTATTGTTAAAAAAAAAGTGTGTATTATAGCAGAGGCCATCTTAAGATTACTGTGAAGAATCTTTAAATCACTCAGAGCCGTGTGTTGGGAGTCATTTTGAGGAATGTTCAAAATCTTGGGTGTCTGCGATGTCGGGCTGATTCGTAAAGAAAGCCCGCAGTGATCAAAAATTTAAGAAACGCTGATTTATAGAACTGTTTTTTTTTTAAACTTCTGTAAAAAATGTAAGCTGTGAGTGTTTGTTCAATGAAGCCTGAATGCGAGGTTGTTTTTCGGGGGACCGGTTTGAAGGTTCCCTTGGGCACTTCAAAGTGCGACAATTATAAAACACTAATCAACACTGTATGTGTGCCATAACTGAATACAAATTAAATAACCTTGCGTTATTTGCAAGTACTTCTTGTGTGTCTTCATACATATTGAAAGAGAAACGTTTAAATAGCATCCCTATTCAAATAACGCCGTAAAAAATTCAATGAAACGCAAATACAAAAAATCTCAAAGAAAGAGAAAAGAAGCGCAAAAATTTTCTAATATTTTTAGTGTTTTTGTTCTTTAACAGAAAAGAAATGGCAAAATGTTTTTATCACAAAGTTTCACATTTTTTTTTTCTTAGTTTGCTAACTTTCTAACTATGTTACTTTTTGTGTAATTAATAAGAAAATTTAGTAGGTATTTTTCTTTAATATGTAAGAAGGCATACTTTTTGGTTACTTTTGCTTCTGATTATTTGTATTAATCTGAATATAAACAGCATAACTGGAATATAACTGAATCAAAGCAATTCCGCAAGATTTGATTAACGAAGTATGTTTGGGCTGCTAACAATGGACTGTCAGCTAGGGTCTCAAGAAGATATTTTTAGTGGATGTTTACATCAGGTGAATACCTCAAGAACCGGTTACATTGAATACATAATAGCTCCTGCTTATTCCAAATGGAGACCCTTACTGACAACGAAACTCTTTTCAAATATCACAGTCAGAATTATTTGATCGCCAGGTCACAATAGCCGAGTGATCAGGGCAGCAGTATTTCAATCGAGAATTATGATATTAGTAAGTATAAAATTATTAATAATGGAATGTGTGCGATTATTGATATCATAGCAACAGTGTGGATCGGTGATATAGCTCGTCATTTTCTGCCACGATTAAGGAACGAGGACGACACCTGAAACATTATCCAACTCTTCAACTTTCACTCCACCCGAATGAAAGGAATCTCGACAGATTAGTCGCGTATCAGCTCCTTTACGTGAGGACATGCAAACTCACGCGACTCATCAGAAACTCCGTCAGCCATGAATTTCAAACCATGACTACTCGTCTGACAAGACAGCACATTTTATGTGTGCAATGGAGTCTGGTTAAGCAATTCAATTTGGATATGAAATCTATCTTTAAATAAATTTCAAAATATTTACGGTAATAAAGATGTTCACTAAAAAATGTTTCACGAAACGTATCGATTTATCAATTCAAAAATGAATACAGGATAAGAAAAAAAAGTAAAATTTATTCAAAAACAAGAAAAATACATAAAATAAACAAATAACATGTAAAAAAAATTCAGTACAGTAGAGTCTCGAAAATTCGTCCTGATGTGGTCCGAAGGGTGGCCGAGTTTGTGAAAATGCCGGCTATGGAGAATGAGATTAAAAAAAAAAATAAGTACGTTTCCTCAGAAAATATTGTGTATTGCACTTATAAGTATCATTTGCTTGAGAATACAGCAGAGAATAAAGTGCCCAAATAACCTCAAAGAAAAGGTCTGTATTTGATGAAGGCATAGAGCATTTACTGCGTAAAAAAAATTAATGAATACATAGTAACAGTAATTTACCTTATCAGATACAACTCGGAAAAATATTTTATGAAGACATAAAGCCGTCTATAATAAAGATTAAGAAGCCGACTTTTTTTTTTTGCAAAGCTGGCTACTTTTTATCTTTGAAGAAATGGGTAATGTCCTGCTGTGAGTTTTTTTTTTTTTAACCTGCAAAGATGCGGCCGAGTTATCCGGACTACCTGGTTATCGACCGAGATTTTGGGACTCTACTGTCTCAACAAGTACAAAGTGACCGAGAGGTAGGTACAACAGAACTAAATCATTCAAGAAATGTTTCCTGACATTCCACGTATTCATTGAGAGACACGATAAATATGAGATTCAATCAAAGTAGTTGGATTTTCGAAGATTTTTTTAACTACATTAAATGATTGTGAAAGTTTCCAAACAATAGACATCATTTCGTAAGATTTGGATTCTGTTATTTCTTATAAGACTTACAAACACTTTTTTTTAATGTTCTGCAATGAAAATCTTTATAAAATGTTAACTATATCTGAATCTATTTCTGTATAAAATGTCAACCTCGAACAAATCTCTATTTGCGGTAGCTTTGATCAGATATACTTAGTAATAATTTATTTTCGCAGTTAATTTTTTTGGTAACAATATATTACTAAAATTAATATAAAAGTACTCGAATTGGGGTGATTCCTCGAGAAGCTTCAAGCCTTTGTTTAAATGGAAACTTACACAAACTTCTCAGAAAGGTCAGAGAAGATTTTCCGAGAGCTTCGATTTTCCTACTCACGTTAAACATTTCACCCCTTTAAGTATTGATTTTAGAAAATCCTTTTCTTAAGGAAAATGATTTCCAAATTTTATGTTTCTATCCTCATGATTTTATTATGACCAACTTTTAGTACTAAATATCCGACTGTGCACTGCTTAGAAACACGCACGACGCTGTTATTAAGCCCTGGCATCGAGTGATGGGAATCTAACGCAATTTTAAACAACATGGTTATGATGATATACAAGTACTAAAAGTTGGATAACGTAGCTCAGAGCGAACCTGTTCTATAAAAGAAGATATAAACAAAGAAAACTAGCTTTGACCTTTCCACGCGTCACATCTTAACTCATTGCACAAAATACATTTGTTGGTCTGTCTATTTATAGAAATGTATATACAGCACAATTTCCCTGCAGAAAATTTTCGTCCAAATGTCCAAATCACACGGCTTGACTCCTTCTCTTTCTCGACGTAATAGTTGTGCCTCTCCGTTCACTGGGTCGTATAATATCTGGTGATGTCAAATTCGTCACTCGAGGGTCGTATACGGGATAAAATACCTTCCTGGGACTCTGATCGGGGACATCCGAATGTCTCAGGGCTGCTTCAATTACATCTTTAGCATTCAGTGGTCTTTCTGGGGACATAGGCGCTTCCACCCCACGATCTTCAGGTTTATCTCTGGCAGTCTCGTACCTCTTCTCCCGTACCACTACATCACGGGATGCTGAGGAAGTAATGAAAGGATCTCTTTTTGAAGACCTGGGTGGTAGTTCATCGTCCCTGTGTCGTTTGTCATCGTCTGGATACCTATCCATGAGAGGTCTCGGAGGTCTATCGTCTACAGGGTCAGGTCTAGTTCGAACAGGTCTGTCGTCAGGCATGAAATCTCTCGTTGATGACCTCCTTGAGGATGAATCATCATATCTTCTATCGCTGTCTGGATATTTTTCAATAGGTAACAATGGCAGTCTCTCGTCTGAGCGAGACCGAATAGGCCTATCCTCTTCCATTATATCCCTTCTCGTCCCAACATCGACATCATCTCGTTTTCTCGATGTTCCATAATCTCTTCTGGATGGAAATCTGTCATCGTCTTCGACATATCGATCATCAAGCCTGTCCCGAGATCTACTAGGGTAGTAATCGTCTTTTGGCCTGCTTCTTCGGTAATCATCGTCATCTCTATCGTAGTCTCGTCTTATGTTTCGCTCATCGTTAGGTCTTGAATTTGATCTTCGATAGCCATCGCTTTCTTCGGACGCGTATGACCGTTGATCCAAGACCACATCCTCTTCTCGATCCACATACCTGGGATCAGATTTTCTGTCATCCTGAAGCCTGGTGCGATACCCATCTCGATCTCTGTCGTCTGCCCCTCGAACTGTTGTGGGGGATATAAATAGTGAATCACCCTTGCGTCGGTCCTCATCATAGTAACGAGTTCTGCTCCTGTCTTCAGAATATCTAGAATCGTCTCTCTTCAGACCGTCAATGAGAGTTGGTCGAGAAAGGTACGAGTCATCCCGGACTCTAGGTTCTTCCACAGTAGACTTTGAAATATAGGGTTCGTCTCTCACTCTTGTAGGTGAAATCCTGTCTCTGTCATCGTAGCGAGATGGCCTTCGATATTTATCATCTCTATCCACATATCGATCATCAAGAGCTCTGGATGGTAGATCGTCTCTGTATGAATATCTCGGTCTGTCTCTTGCTGATGTATCATACTCCGGAATTCGGCGGGGCTCATCTCTTAGATCTGGTCTCGCACTCTTCCTCTCTGGTGGTACCACAGGTCTGCTGCTTTCGATTGGATCCCTGTAATCTCTGTCTCTAGTTCGAGGATATCGATCACCATCGTCACCCCTAGGACTGTACCTGTCTCTCTCCACGGGCCGAGATATGACTCTACTTCGGTCATTATCTCTGTATCGATCATCTGTTCGATATCTGTCTTCGTCTCGATATCGATCGTCCTTTCGATATCTGTCATCGTCTCTATACCGTTCATCATCTCTGTATCGATCATCTTTTCTATACCGATCATCATCACTGTGCCTATCAACATCTCTGTATCGATCATCCTCTTTGTACCGATATCTGTCATCATAGTCTTTGTATCGATCATCTCGATCTCTGTCGTCTCCTCTTCTTTCGTCTCTCGGCAGTGGATATCTGTCGTCCAATCTCGTTCTTTCATCCGGATATACCCTGGTGTCTCCTTTGGAGTATCTGTCGTTGGGTTCCCTTCCCCTATCTCGTCTGTCGTACCTGCTAGGAGACCTCCTGTCGTCGTAATCGTCGTCGTATCTGTCCCTTTCTCTGTCAAGTCTCTTCGGAATCTGGTCTCGCTCGAAATCTGGATCTCGATCAGCAGGTCTTGAGCTTTGGATTGGATCTCGTTTATCTGGCCCTCTGGAAGAAGGCTGTTCTGTGAAGAAAAAAAAACATTTGAAGCCACCTTTAACAATTGTTTTTAATGACTTTCACCCAGATTTGGAACAAGAATTTTATCAATTTTAAAATTTTAGATATGTTCCGAGTATTTAAGTATTTTCACACTCTTCTTTAACCTTTTGTGTTTCATTACCCTTAAAAGTTGGAATTTCAACAACAAAAAAAGAGGCAGAAGAAATCTTATTAGGCGTAAAGGACTATGCAAGTAAATTTTTGTGACAGTTGCTTGTACCATTTTGAATCTGCGGATGATAGAACACCTCACTTTATTCAATGGTTCACGCATGGGCTTTACGTATAAAACATTAAAAATTACATGGAAGAAATAGTGTAAATTATAGCCGAGAAAATAACATAGAAATGTTTTGTCAAGCTATTTTTTAAGTTGTTTTTGTTGCTATTCCAGGCATTTATAAAAACCAGAGTTAAATAGAGTTATTGAATTTTTTTTTAATCGTGCTATATTTTGCTGTCATTTATGATTATAAAGGATAGTTCAAGGTTCGAATTTTTATTCATTTACAGTGGAATTTAATGATTTGATCAGCTAGTGAATTTAAATGTTCCCTGCAGTGAAACACTGAAACACAAAGAGTTAATTTAAAAGATCAAAAGATCTCTGTTGCGTCGCAGCAAATATAGAATATTTTTCTTATTTAATTAATTTTTGGAAAGCAAGAAAGAAGAAAGCTTCCTCTACATTGGAAGGAAATTGTCTTACTTGTGTTGTTACAAATATTGAAGTGCAGTTGAT
Source organism: Trichonephila clavata (assembly GCA_019973975.1). Classification (NCBI taxonomy): domain Eukaryota; kingdom Metazoa; phylum Arthropoda; class Arachnida; order Araneae; family Nephilidae; genus Trichonephila; species Trichonephila clavata. Next base: position 218,233 of record BMAO01022810.1, read on the forward strand.
TGTTCAAAAAATGACGTTATAATATTCACTAGTAGTGTGATTTAGTCGTAGGGAAAAGTCCCTTTCGAAAAGGGACATTGTTTTAAAAATTACATGTCGGTGTATACGCATATCGATTTTTTTTATAAAAAAAATTGGCAGCTATAGAGACTGCCGATAGAAGTGAAAACTTAGAACTTTGAGTGTTAAAATTTGAAATTTCATAATGTTTGAATTAAAATTATCAACATCCATCTGGTTTTCACATCTATGGACACTCCGAGCAACAACTAAATGCATGTTTATATGGTTTTTTATTATTCAACGGGCTGTACAAGATCATGACAAAATATAAATACAATTCAATTGAAATAACAATTAAACTACAATCATATTATTTATGGATAGTATTTGTATTTACTTAAATTTCAATGTACTTGAGTTTTAGCATTATTTTAATTGTTTGCATCATTGTCATCATTAATTTGAACAATACTTAGACTTTTTGTACTTTCAATTATTTCATTTTGTTCTAAAAAAGGATACAATAGGTTTATGGTAACTAAAGTAAGAAAGGAAAATGTTTGATTCAGATTTATCTAAGTATCGCGTAAGAACCGCATCAACCGTCGTTTTATATTTTGTAGTACTGAGTTTTCGATCATTGGGAATATTTAAATTAAGTGTTTCATTTAGAAAATCAATTAGTGATAGATTTTTATCATCTGCAAAGTTTTTTTGAAGTCTCCACTTAAAATCATCGGTACATTATCATATATTTTTCGCCAAATCTTTTTTCGAGTAATTCAGAACCTTCTTTTGCATAAATCATCAGATTTTCCAATAAAAATTGTTGTATCCGTCTCATAGATTTTCCAGGCGAATTATAAACGGCAACCATTAATATGTATTGCCCATTCTCGGAATCGCAACGAGCAATGCACAGTTTTTACACATTGTACTTTTCACTAAATCCATTCAATTTCACATATAAGATGTACACAGCACTATACGTCAGCTGTATAGCTACAGATATGCTGCTGTAAGCATGCCGGTGACGCGAACGCACGAGATTTCACCCATCCAAAAAGTGTCTGAAGGCGAACAGCACACTGCGCGTGTGCCAGTCAGAGCATGTCGGTGACGCGAACCCATAACATTTTCCCCTACCAAAAAGTGCCGCTCAAGAAGTTTTCACTTCAAAAACAACCTGCAAAACTATGCATCGTGGTAGAGAACTGGTTTTTATCACTGGTGCGTATTTTCCATAGTTTACCTGTATTTCAAATTTTGTTTCAAAAAATGAACTAAAACGTTTATTTTTTATTTGTTAAATCATCTCACTCTTTATGAGCCGTTGTTTCCCTCGTACATTCTATTTCTTAAAAATAAACTTCTCGAGCTCAACACAGCTCAAGTTCACAAAATCAGGGTAGCCTCTTAAAAGAATTGGGACGATGTGTCCATGGATTAAAGCTCACCAATTAATAGAGAGTAGGAAAAAGGCTCACTTTCATTCCTTGGGGGTGCGGGAGATTTATCCGAGCGTACAGAGTCGTAGGTGTTGGTAGGCGTGATGTCTGGAGAATTCTCTTTCTTGTCCATGGCAGTATTCTCTGTATTCGAAGCAGACACTCGTCTGACATGTATTCCTTCGTCCTCCCCGGCGTTCAGAATAGAGGCTGAAACTGTAGCTGGTTCTAAAAAAATATATATTTATTTTTCTTCTGTAAATTCATTGCAAAAATAAATCAGTTTAAATATTATTTAAATTATACGTTTATGTATGAATGCCTTTCAGAAAAAGATTCTAAAACCAAAATAATTAATAATAATAATAATGATAAAGTTGACGATGTGTTTAATGAATGTTTTTTTTTTCAGAAGTGTGATATTTTGTTTTTACTGTGAGGGAATTTTCTATATATATCATCGAAATAATTCCATACCTATATTTAACGTTATTTGGTGAGATGGTGATCAAAAACTAGTCAAAAAATACTCAAATTGATTACGCCCTCCGTATAAGTTGTTAAATTTATAGTTTTTCTATAACTAGTGGACATTTTAAAACTTATTTAGAATTCCTGTAAATTACCCCGTATATCAAATTTGATGGCAGTCTGCTAACCCATTTTAGCTTCAAAATGCTGATTAAAAGACAAGTTTAGTGATAAACAAAGTGTACTTAAAATACTTTTTAAACTAAAATGCCACCGTTCATTAAAAAAAACCTATTGAATACGGTTTAGTAATTTGATGATTTTCGGATAGGGAATATTTATTTAAAAATCATTTAAGAGTTTTTAATTTGTTATCATCACATTATTTTATAAATTGCTTGCGCGTTTGCAAATTTGCAGCTCTGTAATCTTTAAGTTTTAAGCGCGAAGAGTAAAACCAGACCAAATAAATTAATAATGAGATTCGTGAGGATGCTTTATGAAGTAGATGATAGATGAAATCTTGCTGAATTCCCACCACCGACAGTGCCTTGCTGCGTTTTACCTCCTCCTGTGGCGTTGTGAGAAGTGCCCCCTGGTGGTCTGCCTGCGAAATCCCCTTTAGGCGTGTCTCCCTTGGGTGGTTCCTTGCCCTGATTGGGCGACTCACCTCTAGTAGGGCCCCTCATAACTGTAGAAGCTGTAGACTTGGAAATAGAGTTTAGAGAAGTTTCCAGGAAAACATCTGTTTCGGTCCTATTGGTGGGCTTGGGAGTGCTGGAAGGCTTAGAAGTAGTGTAAGAGTAATTGACCAGCGCCCGGCGTTGGGTGTCCGAAATCTGGACAATGCTGAATCCTAAGTAACACTAGAAGAGACGAGAAAATATATTGTTACAAATTTCATTTGATTACCTTCGCTCCGTTCTCACACACAAATACTTTTTCTAACATATTTCAATAAATAATTTTCCTAATAAATTTTTTTTATGTAACATGTTTTCATAACCCTTTTCATGCATTGTCTTCCACTTCTGAGCTGTAGTCCGAATTTCAGGTATCTAGCTCATCGGGAAATTAGTTTAAAATCAATTACAAAATTTCATCCGGATAGACAAGAAAGCGAGTTAATAAAAACATTGTAAAATGCACGCACACGAAGCCTATATACATACACATGTGTAATGTTCACTAAAAGTATATACAGTCGGACCCCGATTCAATGAGCCCCTATTTAACGAATTTCTCCCCCCCCCCCTTGATTAAAAGGGAGGTAAAAAACCCATATTTAACAAATAATAAACCTCGAATTAAATTATTCCAACTTTTGTCCGAAACAGAAAAAGACTTTATTTGCACAAGCAGCAAACTTCAACAGCGAAGGGTGCAGCCCATTATTAGACTTTACAGGTGCGGATGAATCGTGCATGTAACTTACCACGTGAGCTTTGAATAGATTGGGAAATCATTTATCGTATCCCACTCCACAACGCAAGGAATATTTCAAGAGATTTTACCATTTGCTCTATTTCTTAAGAGAAGTGAGGTTTATACAGTTTTGCAGAAAGTTTTTGTTTCTGAAAATTTGTGAGATTTTTGGAAAAGAAGGTAAAGCGATTTTTATTCAGAAATTGATAGTGAAATTTCTAAAAAATTAAAACTGATTTGCTGATGCTTTACATTGTTTGAAAACAGTGATGACATACCTCGTGCAGCAGGATGTAAAAGACGCAGTATTTTCTTCTGTGCATATAGTCGAGAAAGAACTCTTTAGAGTCAGGAATCAAAAAGATTGTCAAACATCTATCACACACACACAGTCAGTATTGCAAAATTTCCAATTAACTGGTGCTTAATAATTCGCTAATAGTACTTTTAGCTGTTGAATAAAAAGTGTGTAATTTCTAACTATGGATATTTTGTGTAGTTGTTTAATATAGAATTTCCAAAAGGTGAGAGCAAAAAAAAAAATGTGTATTTTTTTGGTCCCTTATATATAACGAATAAACCCGATTTAGCGAACAAAATGTTCGGTCCCGATGAATTCGTTAAACCAGGGTCCAACTAATTATACACACCATAAAAATGTATACTGGAACGTACGTCGGTCTCGATTGGACACCGGAACTTGTTTGGTTTGCTTACCTTTTAGCATTTTTGAAGAGATTTTAAAAATTTCTCATGACTTTTAATAGTTTTCCATAGTGATTATACAGAAAAAGTTATGTAGTTCTAGGTTAATTAGGAGAGATTTTACAACTAAATATACCTAGAACGTCCGCTGGTGCTGTTTCTTTTCCAATGCAATTTATCTTTAGCTGTAGTTCACAGCAAAAGATAGTTCACCAAGTAGATACCATTAGTAAAAAAAACTTCCGGAAGTAGTATCGCACATTTATTTAACGTTGAATTCAGTGTTATTAGGTTCACAGCGGAAATGTAATCGTTGGTTCGAAGCGTTTCGTTGCATAGCATTTGCTTATCTGTTATTACGTTCAAATTACGTAAGTGCAAGAAATTTGAAAAATAAGATAAATATTGAATTTAAAGGAGCTACAAATTCACTAAAACGTTCCAAGTGCAATATTAAAGAGTGTAATTGAAATGCAACTAAAGGCATGTATGTCTCTTGCATGAAAGTGGTGAGCGGAAAATGTACAGAAAATTTAAAACATAATGCATAAAAATAACGATAAGAAAAACTCACATTCTCAGAAAAATTACGATTTTGCTTATTATACCAACATTTATAATATTATCATTTTGTTCCATTTTACAAAATTAAGTTGTTTTTGTTTGTTTTTTTGGTTTTTGGAGGTTTTTTTGTTTTTTTTACAGTTTTTTATTATATAAAGAGTCATATATAATATATGATAATTACTTGAAATATTAAAAAGTATTTAAACTAAATCTTACTCAACAGTAGTCCAGCAATTATTTAGTTATTACAATTATTTCATATATTTTATATTGCGGTGTCAAAACGACACCCGGTAGACGTTTAAGAGTAATCGAAATCACCGGACGTTTTAGTGTTAATCGTCTTTCAACTGAAGAAAAGGTTCACACATTTAAGATATTAAATGTAGCCTAAAGAGAGAGAGAAAGAGTGATTTATTTTGTTAAGAATGGTCTTTTGTAAAACAACTTTTGTCTCATAGCAAGAATCAATTTTGTCACTGACAAAATTAACAAAACACCAGGAAATTTCGTAAGACGTGAGCCAGGTCATTAGTCGAACGATGCAACAATACGTGTAGCCACAAATTTGAGCACTTCTAGAGGCAACGAACTTATGGCCGATGTGCCATGAGTTCCAGCCCTACAGTGCAGCCCTTCGACTAAATGACTTGATGATTGTGTATGGCGGTGGGCCTGGGCCTAAACATGGACGACGGTTGTCACATAATACTGCCGTCTTGTTTTTCAGAGAATAAATACAGGAATAACAATAAACCATGAAAGTTTTTCGGCTCATGAGAACGAGACGAAGCCCTGTTCTCGAGCCCAGTTGGCCCATGCCTCACAACATCCATGGTGGTGAGCGCTACAAGCTTTATACGTTTGAAGAAATGTTTCTGGTAACAATAATACTGGTATAAAAGTATTTTGTGTAATATTTTATTTAAATATTCATTTTTTTTTATTTACAGGGGCCCGTCCCATGGGTTTGCTTCCAATATTTTGAAAGGCATTTTAAAGGCTTCACATTTTAAACCAAACTTATCAAAAACAACAAAAGATACTATGTTTATTTTTCTCTCATTTTAAACTACACGAAAATTTGCATTCGCGCGGTGTTTTCGTTCTGGAGTGCCACAAGGCCGAAGTGTTTATTTGCAAGGGACAACTTACTACCTCTTGCGGTTTTCCTTCGCATGGTTCAACTCGTTTCGCCACCGGAGAAACTTCTTACTCCCCCCCCCTTCCTTTGACCTTGACGACGCAATTCAGAGACAAGATCGGCAGACGATTTCGGTTTGTAAACAAAGAAATCGAGAAAAAGGATCTGACAGTCTACGGAATCATGGAAGGAACAGTTTGCATGAGAATTAAATATATTCATGCGCTTAAGAGCAAGACTCGCACGCGAGGAAAAGTTTTCAGTAAAATACCCTACAATATATAAGCGGAGGATTTCACCTCGTTATTATTATTTTCCCGTAATTGGACCATCTTCTATTTCAATGTCACTTTGTTTTCTCTACAACGCAATCAATCGACAAAGAGGGCAAATTTTTGACTAGTTTGTTATTTTTTTTCCTGGTAATATTATTTTACGTTTTAATATACTAGGAAAAATATAGAAACAGAAGATATAAGAACTATTTCTCAGTAATGTTGGAAATGATTGAATTTTTTATTTTTATTCGTTTAATCTTGTATTTTTGCTCTTGACAGAAGCAAACACTCAAACTAACTCATCTGAAGTTAAAATTAAATAAACGATGATTAGATATAAAAAAAAACAGGTTTTTGAATTGCCACAACAACAATATTATATTTAGCACAAAATGAAGAACCACACACACACAGTATTTGTTTTAAAGGTTAAAAATTATGTGTTCGCACACAAGTTTCTCTTTTCTTTATCACATTGTTATTTTAGTATTTCTTTTCCTATCCCGATTTTTTTCCCTTATTTTTGATTTTTCAAGTTTTAAAAAAAAATTTGTATTATTTATATTTTATGGATTATATGAAAAAAAAATTGCGGCAACTTTTTTTTCAAGTTTTGTATTTAGAACACCCTGGGGATGTTCTCCCTCCTAATTGGAGTGGAAAAATGAGCCGAATCATACTATCACCTGCATGATGCTCAAAGCCACGTCTAACGACGGGAGTACAATACAGCTCTTTGTCATAATAAATTTCATGCGGTTCAAAATCAGGCATTGGCGATCAGGTGGCATCAGCAACAATATTTAGATCACTAACTGTGGCAATAATTCCTTTAGTTATTGTTCTTTGATTCCAGCAGAGATTACAGCGCTTCCGAATACTTTTATTTGGCACGCGACATTTTCTTTTTTACCAATACAAACTTTGGAACATCTGATTCTTTATATTCTTTGGGATTTCGCTCCTTACTGTAAAGACTGATTTGCCACAAAACTCATTCACACACTTCACGAAGCGATATCGATCTGCTGTGAGTATGAGTTCTGTAGTATCCATCTTTAATATCTAAATTTCTATAAATATATCAATGCCATAATTTCTGATTTATGAGACGTTTCTTTGCCGGAGACGCGCGCCTAAATTTCTGCGAAAATATCCTAAAATTAAAAATGAAACATGGAAATTATTCCTTCCTCAGTGGCTCGACATCCCAGTTTGGGCCTTGACTTTCTCAAGAAGCCTTTCACAGGTCCGCCTACTAGTGTTATCCAATTTTTGGTTCTCAAAACTCTAGGAGGTCTTTTTCTAGGTCATAAATCTGTCTAAGATTTGGCCTGCCTTTTCTCCGTGTGCCGATTGGTTGGGCATTGAAGACTTTTTTAGTGGTGCGGTCTTCGTCCGTTCTGACAAAGGAGCCTGCCCATTTAATTCGTTACACTCTTATGAAGTTAAAGATGTCCTATTCTTTATACAAGGGATAATTCTAAATTTAATCTTCTTCGCCACGTGCGATTTTTTGAATTCCTTAGAAAAAATTCTTAAAATCTTTCTTTCGCAGATATTTATCATGTTCTCATCAATTCGAGACATGGGCCCAGTTTCACATTCATAAGTCGATACTGATCTTAAAAGACTTTTATACAATAGGATCTTTTGGTTTTTCTTTTTATTACATTCGATTTCATATATTTTCGCATTCCATTAAGAAAAGATTGAAATAAGTAATAAATAAACGGCATTTTTTCAATGAAACGTAACCTCTCAGAAACCCCTACAATGCTTTTATATCTCCCAAATGTCATCATCATAAAATGAAATGTTGATGATAATGAGGGAAATAGAGAAAAAGAGTACGGTAATTTATACTTTTACTAAACCAAACGCAACCTATTTTCAGAATTGTTTTTTTTTTTAAAATATAGTTGCAGTTGAAGCTCCGAGAGGGCTATTGGCAAATGACAGCGTTATTTTGAACCATGGTCAAGTGACTAGGTCTACACCAGAGCTATTTAACCATGCTTCACCCCTTCTGCACAACGGGTATAAAGTGGCATCTTGACCCAAATCCACGACTGAATAAAACAACACTGGCCACCAATTTACATGACCCATTGCCTAATACAACCCCCCCCCCCCAAACACACACTTACTCACTGGAAAATGTAGTAAATATATGATAATGTTTCTGTCGTCCAATTTTATGAATATTAAGAACAATTTTTTGACGGAAACAAATGATGGCTTTCTTACAATTAATTAGTAAATGTATTCGTGCTGAGATTTTGGAGATTTTAAGGTCCCTTTGTGAAATTACTAACATTAAATGAGTTTTGACAAATTTCTGAAACAGTTATGTCTAGTTTAATTACTAAATGAATTTTTTAATTATTCAGTAAACTTATTCAGTTTTATTACTCAGGGGTGAAAAAAAAGGCACTTTTATAAAATTCCCTCAGTAAGTTATTGTTCATGGTTTTCAAAAAAAAATTATTGCTCGGTTTTTTCATGAACATAAAATACTACTGGATAAGCTCAACAAATAGCAACTAAAATTTAAATTTTTTTAAAGAAAATTAATATTTATGATTATTCCTGAAAACATAACTATAAAATAAGAAATAGTTTCTGTTTGACTCGTTCTAAGAATGATTTGGGTGAAGATTTTCAAATAAAAATATACCTTGAGAAGATCTAAAATAATAAAAAATAATTTAAATTGATTTATTTAAAGATTGATAGTAGAGATATATTGGTATAAAGAAATTTGATGCTGAAAAATATTCCAAAAATACATCAATTTATGGAAATATTTTGAGCAGTTTCAGCATATACTGGCGAGTACTAAAATTAAAAGATCTAAAGAGTACTAAAATTTCAGTTCATTTGTAATTTTTTCCGCAATAAATGATCCTTTTCCTTCGATTTTCTAATCATTTGCTTATATCAGTGTAGTTCTTCCATACGTAAAATTTCGTTTTATTTTAACGATTTTTTCTTGGTGCGCAAATTTTTACGGCAATGAGTGTATATACAGTAGAAAACCTTTGATTTTGCGTGCCCTTAAAACAACTGTTTTTCCATTTTTTTTTTTTTTTCACTGCTTATTTAAGGAATCCTGTTTTCAAAGACAATTTGCTTTGAAACCTTTTAGATTCAAAATACTTGACAAAAAAGGTATAAATATTAATTTAATAAAAATAAATTACATATAATAAAAATAAGAGACTAATGCAAATATATAAATAGTACTATTAAATATTTATAAAAAGATTGTTACACACCATCTATTATGAAAGCAAATAGGTAACATACACACATAGCTTGATGGTATTTTTAAGTTTTAGCATTCTATCCCCTGTATCCTTAATTAACTTCAAGAACTAATACTATAAAAATAATTCCCTTATTATTTAAGAAATTATTTATTTTAGGTTATATTTGCACTGATAAAAATTTTAATCATAAAGGGAATGCCTTATAAGAAACTCTTTTCGTTTTTATACCTATAGGAATTTTTTAATTCCCGAGGAGCTTTAAGTACTTTTTAAGAAAATGATTTTTTCAAAGACTGCTTTGCTTAAAAAAATTATTTTCCAAAGAATCTTTTAACTTTTTGAGAAAATTTAAATATGTTTAAAGATCACTATAAATGACATAATGATTTCGAACAGGGCTTTTTAAATAATTACTTTCATTGTTCTATAAGGGTTAGTTCAGATAAAGTAGCCGCCCATCCTGTATAGTGGTTAGTGACGCTGACTGTTGTGCGGTAGGGCCTGGGTTCGAATACCGGAGAAGGCTTAGATGTTTGTAAATGTACACTGCATTTGCGGCATGGGGGTGCTTCAAACAGCCGTTGAGCCACAAGTCCTCTTGTGAGGTTGGTGCAAGGAAGAAAAGAGATGGGGGCCACGGACCAACGCCAAGAAGTTAGTTCTCCCTCAAAATTGGGGGTAAAGCTTAGCCTAATCGTACTGTCACCTGTATGGTGCTCAAAGCTACAGCCAATGACAGGTGTACATTCTGGCCTTTTGCCGCGAAGAATTTCGATAGTCTCGATCTGACATCACCAGACAGAAGTGGCATTAGCAACAACAGCTGTTTAAAAAAGTGCGACTCGATTATTTATTGCTGGTGTTAAAGATACATAACTCTTTCGTTAAGTATTGCTGGCCCGGGTACTAAATAATATTACAATTTAAATAACTTTAACAGTAAATTTTTCACCTTAATTCTGTACCACTTGCATTGATTTACAGATTGTTTGTTATCCTCAGAATTAGAAGAAACACTAGGGCTGCTGGCAGCGAACTGCGTCTTTTTGAAACCTGGTCAACCGATGAAGACGATACCTGAGCTGTGTGTGTGTGGATCCACACTCTCCAAACATCCACTCCTCGTCAGCTTGATAATTTTGGACTTCGGCAGATGTAACATTTACCTTTCCATACACGATAAGCCTTCAGGGGCGCTAGGACTCGAACCTAGGACACACTAGAAGTAACGTCGACCCCTTTGCGACCTTGTTCACTTGTCTACTGCTACCATAGGTTACGGCTCGAAGTCAATGTCTTAACCAAGTTTCCGATTTGAGATTTTAATTTACATCGCAACTCTAGAGCTATTTGGTGACGACCTTCTTAGTTTTGAAACAATGAAATGACGAGAGCGACGCCTGAGCTAGCCACTCTGTGTCTGGAAACTTCTCCACCACGCCAACGGCAGGACATTCGGTTTCGGCAGATTTGAAGGGGGCATCAACTCCTTTATTCGGGGGTGGGGGTCCATTACTCGGGTGTTCAGTGGCACTAGGCTTTGAATTCGTGGCTCGACAATACCGGTCACGTGTTCGCGACCATGACCACTCGGCTACCGCGGCCCCAATCTTAAAAGCACAAATACACTCAGTAATTAAGAAATTCTACTTCAGTGATAGCAATGACATTCAGCATCAAACCTGAATGTTAACACATACAAAAGCTTCAATTTGAACAAGTAATATTTTATACATAACGAGGCAAATATTTTTCTTTATTAACCTAACGAGAGAACTCTTCAACAAACTAAATAAATAATTAAATTTAAAAAAATGGAAGAATTTACAAGGCATTTACATAGCAAAACTTATAAAGGTCTCTAACAGACTCTATGAAGTGAGTGAATATTAACGTCGCACTGTTCTTGGCAACGGACCTCGTAATTTTGAACCATGGTCAAGTGACGAGGATGACACCCGAGCTGGCACCTACTTCTAACTACCACACCAACGGAAGGACGTTGAGCTCTCAACCGATTGAACGTGCATCGCTCCCCTATACGGCGGGTCTTTAGTGGTACTGGGCTCGAACTCATGACATGCATGCCATGATCCGATACCTTACCCACTTGGCTACCACGGCGAACAGATTCTATGAAAAATTTATAATGTGTTAAAAATTCCAGTGTATGAATTTTTTTATTCAAGGGTATTTACGAGTAAATATATTCTGGAGTTATAAATTTTTGGGAGAAAATTTAATTCTTTTTTTTTTTTTTCCTTTTAGAGAAAATTTTATACTTTTTTCTGTTCGAAGTTGTTGGTTTTCGGATGATTAAAAAAAAAACGATTTATAAAGTAATAAATAAAAAACGTTTATAGAAGTTATTGTACTGTGTATGGAATTGTTTAAAAAGATCAAACGATTAAAATACTACGAAATTGGGATTTAAAAAAAAAAACGGAAAGGAAAAAGTCTCTTCTTTCCACTCATTATGCAAAACTTTCTTTCACAAATAAAAGTATAAAATAATTGTATAACTAAGTAATGTGTGTGTTGTAAAAGTGGTATAAATATACAAATGTGTTCAAAAACTACGTAGAGTATTTCCATTACCAAAAGGGTTCAATTTATTTGTAAAACTTTTTTACATCTACTTTTAAACAGCCATCCTAACTTCAATGCGCTTCCGCCAACGTGTTTTTTTCCCCTCAATCCTCAAAACTTGTTTTTAAGTAGTTTTTTGAGAAACCTCTTCAAGGTTCGCATCGAATTTTGTTTTGTCACTTCGATTGACTACTCGGAACAATGACCACGAGAGGCAACATCAACAGTAGAAATGAGAAAATAGTCACGCGCTTCCACATCAGTTGAACATGGGGCTTGTGGAGCCACATTTATCGAATGTTTCGTCAAAAAATTCGGAATAACAATGGAATCTTCAGGAGGCTTTTCATCGTGGTGTATAATGTATGAGCTTCTCGCAAATAGCTAAAAAAAAACTCATACATTAAGCTTTGTTGAGCGTCTGAACAATTAGTAGAAATGCATAATTTTGGAAAATGGATTAAATGAAAGTTCAGTCATTAAGAACGAATTAAATTTTAGTAAAAATTTTTGATAAAAGTCTGTAGATTAAAGCTAAAATTTTCCTTTTGCTATAAACATAAATTTTTCTATTAAGGGAGTTTCCTATGGTAGACATATTAACTAAATTTTTCCGGTTTTAAAGCATGGCCAAACCTACATAGGAGCTAAAAGTAAATGCACCCCATACAATACCGGCAAAAATTGCAATGGATATAATAATAAATGCCTAAAACAATCGCAACGACTTTAAATGCTCTTCTGTACCGAAAACCATTTACTTCACCTTACAAAAAATTTCATGTGGGATTATTTCCCCCAAAGATTTTCCAAGCTGAAATTTTGTTTGATCACTCTGCTAAAAATTCTTCGCTAAATATCTTTTTCAATAGTGAAACAGAGTTTTTCTTTTCAACATAGATTGTCAAAAATTCTCGAATATGCTCCTCTTTGTATTTTCAATTTCAACCTTCGATATTTTTAAAGCATACTCACCCATATGATCCAGAACATGGCGGATAGCGTGATGGCGGCGACTGCAAATCCGAGTGCGCAGCAGGCTGCTTGGCCACAGCGAGCGGTGCGGTGAGTGCCCATTGCTCGTGGCTGCGGGCAGGACCTCTTCCTTAAACCAGAAAGAGCGCCACCTCGGAGAAGCAGGTTTCGAGAAAACTCAAGGAGACACTTCACTCCGGACAAGTCTCTCATTCGGATAGTTAGTCGAGGAGCAAGATGGAATTTTAATGTAGGGATCACCTTGGTGGGATCATATGATACGACTTTGAAATTCGTTTTTTTCCCCTTCATTTTACTTTAATTAACGCTACACGCTAAATGGCACTGTTAGTTTCAACTACAGTTCGCACAAAGTATCAATGTCTGAGAATGAGAATCCCACGCTTTGCATGAACACTTTGAAATGGACCAACACTTTCTTCCATGTAAACTGTGTTACCACGGTAGCCAAGTTGTCAAGGTCACGGACTTATGCCTGACGTGTCATGAGTTCGAGCCCAGTGCCGTTGAAGACCCACCGTGCAGAGAAGACGGCACACGTTAAATCTGTCGAAGCTCAAGCGCTCTCCCGTTGGTGTGGTGTGGAAGTTAAGAGAGAGGGGTGTCAGCTCAGGTGTCGTCCTCGTCATTTGAACGTGGTTCAACATGACGAGGTAAGTCGCCAAAAGCTTTCGCGTATATAGCTGAACAATGCGACGTTAATATTCACTCACGAAGCAACACTATTGGCGATGAACCTCGTCGTTTTAAAACAAAGTCAAGTGTCGAAAGGGACATTTAAGCTCACACTTTACTTTCTAAACTTCTGCACATCAATACGAGGACGGGGTGTAGTGTACCTCTTTAATGGTGGTCTCTACAAAGACACCAGGAATTGAACATGCCACTCGACAGAAACAATGCCGGCCACAAGCTTATGATCATTACCGTTCGTTTGCTGTGGTCATGAGAGAGTAAGTGAATGAGTATTAACGTCACACTGTTCTGCTACTCGAGGGCTTTTAGCTACGGAAGTAATTGTGAACCATGGTCAAGTGACGAGGAAGACACCTGAGCTGGGCCCTACTTCTAACTACCACACCAACGGGAGGACGTCTGAGCTCTCGACAAATTTAATGTTGCATCGCTCTCCTACACGGAGGACTTTCTGTGGTACTAGGATCGAACTCATGACACACCGGCTACGAATCCATCCCCTTGACCACTAGGCTACTATGGTCACACTCTATGATCCTCAAAACTAGATACGTTGTCAAATATTCGAACAAACAATAACCCGAAACAAATAAACGAGCTTGACTTACAATCACACAAACCGGCTCGACCAAACGCTACCTTTTTACTGCATGAGTCATGAGAGTATGGTGGTGGGATTAGGCCTGTACGTGGACGACGGTCATCATACGTAGCCAGTTAGCATATCATCCAAAATTTCCAGTTTTTCGAAGAATAAAACCGGAAATAACATTTGACCTTTGAAATAATTCAAATTATGATCATACTGAGGTTGATTTGAGAACGAGACGAGACCTCTACTGCCGCCGAGGCCCTGAACCCGGGTACAGTTGCCCCATGCCTTAAGACGTCTCTGGGCCGCGTTAGACTGGTGGTCAAGATCACAGACTTATGGCTGGCGTGTCTTGAGTTCGACCATAGTGCCGCTGAAGACCTACCATGTGGAGGAGCCGACGCACTTTGAATCTATCGAGGCTAAAATGTCCTCCCGTTGGTGTGGTGTGGAAGTTCTGAGAGGGGATGCCATCCCAGGTATCATCCTCGTCTCTTCACCATGATTGAAAATGACGAGACCCATCACGAAAAACCCTCGTGTAGCTGAATAGTGCGACGTCACTCTTTACGCCTTATTGGACAAATATTGATCTCTATTGACACCGTGGCTCATGAGCGACTTTTCCTGTGTCTCTCTAAGGATCAGATTAAACTGAATACTCACTACGCTTGGCGCTTACAAAAATTTGTTTCGAACAATATATAAACTAAAAATAGTCAATATCTCAAGTCTTGGAAAGATTCACCACCCTCTTGCATCCTCCAAACGTTGGTTGCTTCTAATTTTAATTCTCGCTTTGAATTTCTCCAAATTTTGCAAGGAAATCCACCACGAAAGTCCAATGGCGTCGAAACAATTGAGGTTGGAGAAACTGGCACATGCTTTTACAAAGCATTTTCCTTTAAATGTATAACTGACGTGCATGTGTATGCTAACGTAATCCATATTACTATGTTTTTTAGAGAAGTTAATTTATTAATTGATTAGACGTTTGGTTAACAACGCACTACGAAGTAACACGAGTGGCCACGGCAGCCTAGTGATCAAGGTAACGGACTCGTGGCCGGCGTGTCATGCGCTCGAGCCGAGGAGCATTGAAGACCCGCCGTGTGTAGGAGCTGATGCACGTTTTTTTGTCGAGGCTCAAACGTCCTCCCGTTGGTATGGTGTGGAAGTTAGAAGAGGGGGTGTCAGCTCAGGTATTGTCCTCATCACTTGTCCGTGGTTCAAAGTGACGAGGTCCTTCTCCGAAAGCTCTCGAGTTGCTGAATAGGGCGACGTTAATATTCACTTCCGAAGCACCATGGCGAGTGACCTTGTAATTCTGAAACAAAGTCAGGTGACGAAGGTGGCATTTAAGCTCATACGTGCCTCTCTTAACTTCTACACCATACCAACGTGAGAACTTTAGTTCTAGACAGATTTAGCGTGCGTCTCTTTACACGGTCGCCTGAACAAAGGTACCAGTACTTTAACTTACAACTCGACGCAAACTACACCGGCCACAATCTTATGGCGATTCAGTTTCAGTTATCCTTAGGGATTCATCTTATTTTGGTTACTAATCTCCCCTCTGGTCAGACAAAGTGAGACCAGATCATTGAAACCATTGACTTTAATGGTCCTATACTGGAAAGGGACTGTCTCTCCCCAGTTCAGTCCGAGTCAGTCCAAGATGTTCTGAGGTGAAGCCTGTTCTAGAGGGTTAATTAGGGCAAATAAGAAACCTCCAGAAAAAGTGAGACTTCTTGCAAGTCGGGACAGACAAGTGTTGGACTGTCTGTCACAAGGAAGAGATATAGAAAACACTTGCTTTTATACTAATTATGAAACGGAGGTTTTAACCCTTTTTCTTTACTTTGGGCCTTTTGCAATGAGAATAATTCTAAACATGTGAGCTTTGAGGTGGAAAGGAGAGGTTGGTCTTTGCAAGCCGATTAATTTCCGTAAATATTGGCGGGTTCTCTGAGACACCTACCGCCCTTGCATGCGATGACTCAAGTGCCATTCGCATCAAGGCAGCGAGTGGCGCCCATGTAGCCAATCAAAAGCCTTTGCGTGAAACATTCGAACCCTGATGGGAAGGAATCTCATCGCGTATTGATACAAACAATTCAGTTCGTGATGTCACCAACTCGATGTGTTTCTCCATTTGTGGCAAAGGAATGAATTATCATCCACGTCGCTTCGATCTCACTGAAACCGACTTTATCACTTTTGCCTTACTCTTGAATATCCCCGGTCTTTGGAGCAGTTTTAAAGTTGAGCACACGTTAGCATTTTTTTTGTTGTTGCATTTTCGCAAAAACAGAAATTCGAAAATGGTCATCAAAGAGAAGCAAAGTTTTCAGGGCATTGTGAAAGGATACCAACTGCTCGATAACGAAGACTCTGTAGAAGGTTCCCAATCTCAGGAGCTCATCACCGACATACAACATTCGAAAGTTTCTTCGTTTCATTTCGAAAAAGATGAGTAAGTCATTATCGTTTATTCTATCTTCCCAAATCTCACGAATCTAAAGAAAATACTAAAGAGTTTTAACTCAGAATTACGTAACTTGATTTTTTGAAAGTTGTTCACAAATGTGTGAAATAAAGATTTCAATAATTTCATTCAATTAATACGAAATGCCCTTTATTAATAGAAAAGTTAAAATTAATATTTCGTAAGTTTTGCTCTGTTGGTTTTTTGTTTTCTTTTTAAAAAATTTTGCGGGATTGTTTATTTTTTGTTGCTGTTACGAATACACAAGTTCAATGCATGCCAAGTTCGTAGGGTTCTCTAATAAGTAATGTATTCATGGCTGGTGGTTCATAGATTGGAGCCCTTTTTTCTTGAACTTGTAATATTAAAAAAAATTAAGTCAATTCATACTTAGATCAACAAAAAAAATTTTAGTTACTTTTTATTAAATAGATACAAGTAATATAAATATGAATGTACATGTGATTCTGTCATATGTACACAACATAAAGTGACAATTAATTTTTATTAATTATCATTAAAGTATCGTATTGTCATACAAAACAATCGTTTACACAAAATTTAAGTTCAGCTAAAGGCTTTGAAACGTGAGGGAAAAAAACTTTTAAAGTTTTGCCCCAAGTCGCTAAAATGGTCGCTAAGTCAGGTCTAAAATTATTTAAAAATGAAGCCAATGTGGCTGTATATGTAATTCTTTAAATAATTAATTTCAGTCTGTTATTTTTAATTATAATTGAATTATCGTATTGTTACCCAAAAAATCGTGTATAGAAAATTTCAGTTAAAATGAGCGCTTTAAAATGTGAGGGAAAAAAACCTTGTCAAGTTTTGACAAAAGTCGCCAAAAATGATGCCAACGTAACTTCATAATTGGTTTTAATTAATTTTTCTTAATTTTATTAAATTACTGTATTGTCATCCAAAATAATAGTGTATATAAAATTTCAGCTCAATTGAGTGCTTTAAAATGGATTTTATTAACGATTGAAAGTTCGAACAAGAGTATAAATATATAGAGGGAACTAATTGTTGGAATTAAAAAAAGGTTCGAGACCTCAATTAATGCAATAGAAGTACACGATAAAAAAAATTTAAAGTATTAAATGCAAGTTATTTTTCTGCAACTCAATCTATAACGTCATCTTATGTAATTTGATACTGTTTGCTCTAGTAATTAGATCAAAAACTTTCATACGAAGGGGATCAATATTGTGATTTGAAACAAAGTTCAAAGTTTTGATACCTTATTTAGTGAATTTGAGGTCGTGGTCTCGTGACTGACGTTGTATCTGTCAAAGCCTTAGGTTCAATTATTGGCGTCACAGGAGATCCGTAATATAAAAGGGATGACGCACGTTAAATCTGTCGAGACTGTCCTAACATTGGAGGGATGTGGAAGTATTTGAGGACCGCCGCCTATATCCCTCGAGTTCCTAGAGTGTGCAACAGACAATAAAATTATAGATTTGATTAAAAAAATTTTCTGCTATAGATCTAAAAAAAACCAATTTATGCGATTTCTGAATAAAAAATGGTGCTAGTTTGATATCCTGGGTCTACGCGCTAAGTTGTTTATGTTCGCCAAGATGGGCGATAATATTACAATATGGTTAACT
This sequence comes from Trichonephila clavata, assembly GCA_019973975.1. Taxonomy (NCBI): domain Eukaryota; kingdom Metazoa; phylum Arthropoda; class Arachnida; order Araneae; family Nephilidae; genus Trichonephila; species Trichonephila clavata. The sequence continues at coordinate 236,526 of BMAO01022810.1, forward strand.
TGATATTTTTAACATGTGGCAATGTGGTTGCCATGGGGATAAGTATATTAGAAATAATTTTTGGCTTTTTCTCGTGGTAACCCTATTAATTTCATATGATTTTAATTCGATTTCCATTTTTATTGCAGTTGCTCTATCTTGCACAAAATAAAACAGTTCTGTTTTATTTTGTGCTATTTTCGAACATGGATATTTCTAATTTTTTTAAGTGAGCACTATATTTTATTTTCTAAAGAATGAGTGTCGTGCTTTTAATTATTGCGACAAATATATACCGTTCATTTTCACTTTGTTTTACTTTTTAAAAATGTTTTTTTTTAACTTTCCTTGTTCGATGAAATTCGTTGAAGGAACTTGCAGTTTTTGGTACATTGCACGTTTGCAGTACTTTTTATTTCATATTCATTATGATTTTTAATATAAATTATGTAATTTTTTTTATAATATAAAAATAACATTATTATTTTTTTGGGATAATCATGCAATATTCGTTATTTATAATTTGTTTTTAATTATATTTCTGAAAATTATTAAATGTTATTTATTTATAAGTATTATGTTACTTATTTATTATGTTTATTCATAATTATATTTTTATTTATAATTATTTTGTTGAATGAGCATTCATATGTATGCTTATTATTACAATACGATGTGATTACTCTTTTTTCATAATTACTATTAAATTTATTATATTATGATTATTTTTAAAATTATTGTTTAATCATACTATATGAATATATAATAATTATTAATATCAAAAATATATTAATATAAAATTATATTAATAATATATAAAATAATTATACTTTAAAATTATATAAGATTATTTATTATATATTGCATAATATTATTGAGTAAATATTTTTTTATTCATCTTAGTTATTCTCAATCTTTTCCAACATTCTTCATTCGAAATACATTTTTGCTGTATTTCAAAAGTTCTTTAAAATTTTCTTGACGATCGCTTACCGCTACGCCGCCATCTTGGATTCCATTCCAAAGACATGCGCTGCTTGGCGTGATTCTTTATCACCCCAAGCAGCATTTGGCGAGTAGACCCAGGACAACAAACTAGTTCCGGAGATAGGCTTAATAAAGAAATTCACGTGGTCCTGAACGGGTTAACGTATCTTCATTCGATTAAAAAGGTTTTTATGTATTTAATTTAACTGGAGGGAGAAGGAGAATGTGTATTTTTAATGTAAAACAAAACAAAATAACTGCAACCCGACCACGTCTAATGGCAGTGCATGTAGATAATTCCAAATAAAATTATATATCTATTCGGAAGTATTTAAAAGTGTTAATGCTTACGTTTTGTATTGGCAAAAAACCTTTGTTGGTCTGTTAGTAGGAAACAAATATCGCCAAATGGACACTTTTGCCCATGGCATGCGGAATCTGCAAAAACAACACGTATTTCTTCGTAATACATTTTCCTTTTATAATTTAGCCAGCGTAAGCAAATGCCTTTTTTTGAAGAAAAAAAAACGCTCTTTTGAAACTCCAGGTTTTAATCATTTTAGAATTCCTTTTCGTGAGAAAGGATATACGACAAGAAAGCTAAATTAGCTTTGAAAATCTCTCGGAGAATGATGGGAAATGGTTGCCTAATGGCATTTCCTTTGCGCTGAATAACATTTAGCTAACACTGCTTTCAACTACAGGAATAGTACTTGTTGGTTTGGCTACCTTTACTTCTCTAAAGATTGGAGCCAATAATTTTCTGATATAAAAATAAGTTCTTATTACTAAGAAACAAATCATATAAGAAAAAGCAGGCATATGCAGTATATTTTTGCAGAAATCCGAAGTCCATTGTAAAGCTCCAGTCCCATAAGAATGAGCTCATAGCCAGCGTTGTCGATTGTGGGTTCGAATATTAGTACCATTTAACACCTGACATGCAAAGCGGTTGATGTACGATCAAAGTCGATCATGAAATTCCTCAAGTTGGCATCGTGGTGGAAAGTGAAGGAGAAGTTCAGGTGTCATCCCTCGACAGCGGGTCAAAATTAAGAGGTTCTTTGCCAAATCGCCTCTCTTCAACAAGCAATCAATCCCATTACCTTAAACATGTTATGTTTTCGCGTCACACAGCTGAAAAATCGGCTTCTTTTTAGTGGACCGTTCACATCCACAAGGGCTTTCCTAAATATTTTGGGGTTTTTTTTCCATCTGACACCTCCTTCCGACAATCAATGATCGGGAGAAAAACACTACTCCGCCCACAGGCCAGAAATCCCGGCTAAAATTCGAGATGTAGGGGAAGAGTCGCCCCACCCCGGGATAGTGGTGAAGAGAGTCCGTTTTGAAACGCCAATTTCGGTGGTGTTTGCCTCCTCCCTCACAAAGGACATATTCATAAGAAATGAAATAATTAATAGTATGAATGACTTCTATTCAAAATGTAAATATATCGTAATTAATAGCTGTGACATAAATGAATCAATTTTTTTAGTTTAACTCTCACGCTGCCATTAATTTTCCCGGAACCCCGCTTGATACAAGAAATATAGAATCGCATATATGAAGCTCTACAGTATCAAAAGTAAATTGTGTAGCATCAACCTTTTAACTAGAAGTGTTTCATTATGTTTTAAAGTGAACACACAAATAATGGTTTGAGTGAAGGATTTGAGAGGGAATTGCTTCAGAAAACCTTTCTTCAGTCTGAAATGACCAAAACAGGAAAAATCGGAGCAATATTTTTTTTAAATCACTTCCCTTATATTTTTTCTTCTGTATATCAAGATTTCGAGATCCAGTTTGATTCGATTATCCAAATGTAGACCTTATGGTGATTATAGTACCATGATTAAGTGTATTATAATTAAATCAATAAAATTATATCCATTTCAGAAGGTGAAAATACTAAACATCTTTATTCCGCTCACTCCGTTCTTATCTTGCATTTCTACTAGCTGGTTTTACAGTTCTGAGGCAACTCATTAAATCCATCATCGGATTCTTTCATTGCTGTATACCACAAATAAAAAAACTACTAATATGAACTTAAAAATATAGACAAATTATTTCTCTGACAAATGGAACTAAATACACTATTCCCAACGAAGTTCTCGTAGAAAAAGGAATCTATATATATAAAGGAGAAAAGTGACTGACTGACTGACTAATCACGAAATCTCTGGAACTATTCAACCTACAGACTTGAAATTTGGTAGACATGTTCCTTTGATAGAGTAGACATCAGCTAAGAAAGGATTTTCCGAAATTCGAAAGGCAAGGGGCGTTACGGGGGGTTAAGGGCTTTAATAATAATTGTTTCCATGTTTAAACTACTTGATGTACAATCTTGAAATTGGGTAAGCGGATTCCTATCAGAGAGTAGAAATCCGCTACAAAATGAGTTTGCTGAAAATCGACCCCCAAGTGGCGTTGCAGGGGCGTTAGGGGGCGTTATAGAAAATTATTTCCATTTTTAAACTATTTGACGCACTGTCTTTAAATTTGATATATATAGATTCCTTTCGTAGAATAATGATCAGTTACAAAACGGGTTTTGTGAAAACAGACTTCTAAGTGGCGTTGCGGGGGATTAAGGGGCGTAATAGATAAATATATCCGTTTTCAAACTACTTCACCTACCTGCTTGAAAATTGGTAGGTAAGTTTCTTTCCTGGAGTAAATATCCGCTACAAAATGGGTTTTGGGAAAATTGACCCCAAGGGGTGTTGCGGGGGGTTTAAGGGCGTTATAAATTCCTATTTTTAAGTTATTAGACGTACAGTCTTGAAACTTAGTAAGCAGATTCCTCTCATAGGGTAGAGATACGCTAAAAATGGGTTTCGTGAAAATTGCCCCCAAGTGGCGTTGAGGGGACTTAAGGGGCGTTATAGATAATTATTCTCCATTTTTAAACTATTAGACGCACAGTCTTTATATTTGATAAAGAGATTTCTTTCATAGAGTAGAGATCAGCTATGAGAAGGTTTTGTGAAAACAGACCTCTAAGTGGCGTTGCAGGGGATAAGTGGCGTAATAAATAAATATTTTCGTTTTTAAACTATTTGACCTACCTGCTTGAAAATTGGTAAGAATGTTTCTTTGATGGAGTAAATATCCGCTACAAAATGGGTTTGGAGAAAATTGACCCCCAAGGGTGTTGCAGGTAAGGGCAGATATAAATAATTATTTCTTTTTTTAAACTATTAGACTCACAGTCTTGAAATTTGGTTAGCAGATTCCTCTCATAGGATAGAAATACACTGCAAAATGTGTTTTGTGAAAATCGACCCCTAGGTGGTGTTGCTTGGGTTCAAGGGGCGTTATTGATAATTTTTTTGCATTTTAATTAATTGGACGCACAGTCTTCAAATTTTGCTAAGCAAATTCCTTTCATAGAGTGCAATTCCCCTACAAAATGGGTTTTGTGAAAACAGACCCAGAAGTGGCGTTGCGGGGGCTCAAGTGGCGTTATAGACAATTATCCCCATTTTTAAACTGTTAGACGTACAGTCTTGAAATTTGATAAGCAGATTCCTTTCGTAAAGTAGAGAACCGCTACAAAATGGGTTTCGCGAATATCAACTACCAAGTTTAATTTCGGGAGATTAAGAGGCGTAATCGATAAATATTTCCATTTTGAAACTACTCGATCATCCTGCTTGAAAATTGGTAGACATGTTCCTTTCATGAAATAGAGTTCCTCTAACAAAGAGTAAAATGAAAATTGACCCCCAAAGATGTTTGCGAGGGTCAAGAGGAGTTACAGAAAAAATTATGTTTTCAATTGTTAGACCCATATACTTGAAATTTGTTAAGCATGTTTCTTTTGTTGAATAGGGATCCACTAAGAATAAATTTTAAGCAAATCAAGTTCTGAGGGGTTGCAGGGGGTTACTGGGACGTATTGACAAAAAAAATTACTTTTTTCGAGCTACAAGGACTATAATAATGAAATTTGGTTTGCATTTTTCTTTTGTTGAATTGAAATCCGCTAAGAGCGGTAATTTTGGAAAACGGCTCTCAACGGGATTACGGGGATATTGATAGTAAAACTTCTTTTTTTCTGTTAGATTTAGACTTGAAATTTGGCTTGCATGTTCAATTTACGGAGTAGAGATCCACCGAAAATTGGTTTTGCGGGAATCCACTTGGTTTTTGAGTTACGAAAGAGCAAACATCATTCTATGCTTCAATTTTAGAGATTTTTAGAAAATACAAATTAGATGAGTTCTGCCCTTTTTTTTTTATCAACAGGTGACAGTTACAGGTATAAGTATATTTCTCAATTCAATTGAATTCTTAATGCTAGGACTTAGATATCAATAATTTATCTATATATATAAAGGAGAAAAGCGACTCACTGACTGACTGACTAATCACGATATCTACGGAACTATTCAACCTACAGACTTGAAATTTGGTAGACATGTTCCTTTCATAGAGTAGACGTCAGTTAAGAACGGATTTTCCGAAATTCGAAACGCAAAGGGCGTTAAGGGGGTTAAGGGGAGTTCTAAATAATTGCTTCCATGTTTAAACTACTTGATGTACAACTTGAAATTGGGTAAGCAGATTCCTTTCAGAGAGTAGAGATCCGCTACAAAATGAGTTTGGTAAAAATGACCTCCAAGTGGCGTTGCAGGGCTTAGGGGGCGTTATAGATAATTATTTCAATTTTTAAACTATTTGACGCACTGTTTTAAATTTAATAAATAGATTCCTTTCGTAGAATAATGATCAGTTACAAAACAGGTTTTGTGAAAACAGACTTCTAAGTGGCGTTGTAGGGATTAAGGGCGTAATAGATAAATATATCCGTTTTTAAACTACTTCACCTACCTGCTTGAAAATTGGTAGGTAAGTTTCTTTCCTGGAGTAAATATCCGCTACAAAATGGGTTTTGGGAAAATTGACCACAAGGGGTGTTGCGGGGCGGGGGTTTAAGGGGCGTTATAAATTCGATTTTTAAGTTACTAGACGTACAGTCTTGAAACTTAGTAAGCAGATTCCTATTCATAGGGTAGAGATACGCTACAAAATGGGTTTCGTGGAAATTGCCCCCCAAGTGGCGTTGCGGGACTTAAGGGGCGTTATAGATAATTATTTCCATTTTTAAACTATTAGACGCAGTCTTTATATTTGATAAATAGATTTCTTTCATAGAGTAGAGATCAGCTATAAGAAAGTTTTGTGAAAACAGTCCTCTAAGTGGCGTTGCAGGGGATTAAGTGGCGTAATAAATAAATATTTTCGTTTTTAAACTACTTGACCTACCTGCTTGAAAATTGGTAGGAATGTTTCTTTCATGGAGTAAATATCCGCTACAAAACAGGTTTGGGGGAAATTGACCCCCAAGGGTGTTGCGGGGGTGGGGGTTTAAGGGGCGTTATAAATTCCGATTTTTAAGTTATTAGACGTACAGTCTTGAAACTTAGTAAGCAGATTCCTCTCATAGGGTAGAGATACGCTACAAAATGGGTTTCGTGAAAATTGCCCCCAAGTGGCGTTGCGGGACTTAAGGGGCGTTACAGATAATTATTTCCATTTTTAAACTATTAGACGCACATCTTTATATTTGATAAATAGATTTATTTAATAGTCAGCTATAAGAAGGTTTTGTGAAAACAGACTTCTAAGTGGCGTTGCGGGGTATAAGTGGCGTAATAGATAAATATTTTCGTTTTTAAACTACACTCTTGAAAATTGGTAGAAATGTTTCTTTCATGGAGTAAATATCCGCTACAAAACGGGTTTGGAGAAAATTGACCCCCAAGGGGTGTTGCAGGGGGTTAAGGGCAGATATAAATAATTATTTCTATTTTTAAACCATTAGACTCACAGTCTTGAAATTTGGTAAGCAGATTCCTCTCATATGATAGAAATACACTACAAAAATTGTTTTGTGAAAATCGACCCCTAGGTGGCGTTGCGGGGGTTCAAGGGCGTTATTGATAATTTTTTTTGCATTTTTAATTAATTGGACGCACAGTCTTCAAATTTTGCTAAGCAGATTCCTTTCATAGAGTGCAATTCCCCTACAAAATGGGTTTTGTGAAAACAGACCCAGAAGTGGCGTTGCGGGGCTCAAGTGGCGTTATAGACAATTATCCCCATTTTTAAACTGTTAGACGTACAGTCTTGAAATTTGATAAGCAGATTCCTTTCGTAAAGTAGAGAACCGCTACAAAAATGGGTTTTGCGAATATCAACTACCAAGTTTAATTTCGGGAGTTAAGAGGCGTAATCGATAAATATTTCCATTTTTAAACTATTTGATCATCCTGCTTGAAAATTGGTAGGCATGTTCCTTTCATGGAATAGAGTTCCTCTAACAAAGAGTGAAAACGAAAATTGACCCTAAGGATGTTTGCGAGGGGTCAAGAGGAGTTACAGAAAAA